>JACCGJ010005546.1:0-39722 GCA_013407085.1 Atriophallophorus winterbourni
ATTCGTTTGACCAGAGCGATTTCTGCGAAATCTATTTTGGGCAACTGCCAAAAGTTGGTTCCTTTTCATATGTCGCACGATTTACGTGGTTATTATTCGCTCTAAAACGTTTGATACCGAAGACAACAAGGTCACCGACCTGTAACTTTCAACTTCAGAACTGCAAACACCTTTGTAAATTGGGTATTATTTGTCTCAGTTTCCAGTCTTTTGGCACTACGCCAGCTTCGAGCAAATTATTAGACATGCAAGATAGAGGTGCAGATAGCTGCGCATGACAGGTTTTAAGCAGCTTCGGAGCTATGTCGGCTGGTCCTGGATATTTCTTTACGTTTAATTTGCTGGCAACCACCATCGGAGTAATCGATAATTCACTCAAGGTCGGTCGGTCAAATCCAACGATTCGTTCCTAATCAGGCTCCGTGGATTTCGTCGCAAAACCTCCGGCATAAAAGTCTGATTTATAGATTCTGTGAAGCCGGACGAAGTTCTGAGGGCAAAGACTCCTGGTTTAATATTCGTCCTATTGTTTACAATTCTATTCTCTGAGAAATCATTCCGATTGGAACGCTTGTTTGTCATATCGAATTAAGCTGATAACTTTGTTTCGCAGTCAGGTAAATTGTGCCGAAGAATCAGCTGTATTGTGAAACTCCCATGCTACTGCCCTTTGCTTCATCCACTTTTTATTCCTCCTTCGTAGAAACATTTATTACGTTGAGACGTTATCTTCAAAACAAACATTGATTTTAGGTGCAGTATGAAAGATCGCCAATGGCTATTCGAATCGAAGTAATCCAGTTGTGCGAAACTAGTGCTTTGTAACTCGGCACACAGAGCACGGTAGTTCACTTTTCTGAAGCATTTTGTCCCGTCACTATTGCGCCTAGCGATACAAACCTACTCGAATACTAGGACAACATGATCGCTTCGTCCGATCGGCGGTTTATAAACGATATTCTCTACAGCTGTGTGATCTCATGTAAGTATTAGGTCGAAGGTAGACGGCTGGTCTGATTCAATCATGCGAGTGGATCCAAAAACGTGGTTATAAAGGTATGCGTGATCCAAAACGGCTCGAGGTTCATTTTAAATTGTATCTGATGGATGATCATTCCGGCTATAGAGCTGAGGAAAGTTGAAATCCCCAATTATCAATATTTGAGTATTGTACCGCGTTGTTACATAGCGCAACGCATTGTTCAGTTTGTTGTTTAGGTCGAGAGTTGATGTCGGAGAACGATAGATCACTCCAATAATGCATTGGTCTCCTGAAGTACGAGTCAGAGTGCACCAAATTGTGTCAGTGATATCAAGGGTCTGGTCGTTCATAGCTGTGCAGATAAACGATTGCTTGAAGTAGAGTGCTGCTCTTCCGCCATCGCATGAACTGTCACGCCGGAATAGAGACATGCTAGGGAAAGAGAGTATATTATCAGACAATGGGGCATTAAACCACGTTTCTGTTTTTGCAACTATGTCTGGCGCCGTTTCATAACAAATCTTGGACAATTCGATTAATTTGTTGTGAAGGCTGTTTGCGTTTGTATAGATGCACTTAATCGTATTTTTCGTGAGTAATAACAGGGTGTAAACTGAAGTTATTGGTCCGGCATCTCTGGTGTCCGAATTAACAAGCAGTGATGAATCATGTGATATGTGATAAGACGGTAAACAGTGTGAAACCGGATCCCTCTGAATAGTCAGTGTCTGAGACATCTGTGCTTCTTATTGGTCGCCGACAGCATTAATCGACATTTAGTTTTCGGGGTGAATAGCTTAGTCCGACTCGATCTGAGCCGGACCTACGAAGTTCTTTGATGTATTGATTTCCTCCATTTGGATGGAAACGCTGCTATTCGCTGTCTCCAGGCAGAAGAGTGTTGAACTAATGGCATTAAGTTTTGGTGGGCTAAGTTTGTATTCCTTTTCCATTCCGACGTTAGTATTTTGGCCACAGTGCTGGTCAAGATTCAAGATTCAAGATTCAAGAATTTATGGAATAAAAAAGCTCGTAGCTGTACAACACCACAGGATATTCGTATAAGGACAATAAATATATATACAAAATAAATTGAGTCATTAGAAAGATCGACAGTTTTGTAGTTACAAAAATGTCATATATTGTCGCTGTATGATGAAAAAATAAATTATTCGTTTGGAAAAAGATCATGTTATATAAACGGGATGTAGGGTGGAATTATTACGCATTAATATTTCCAATTTGTTCCTGAAAATCCTTTCACTAGATGATTGGACAACATCTGACGGTAGGGAGTTCCATAAGAAACAAACGCGCACCGAATAGAAGAACCGACGGCAGTTCCGGCGGGAATGTGGAATATCAAATGCAAATGGGTGAGTACGTGTGGCATGGCTTGACCGGAGGCGAAATAGATGCCTCAGAGGGTGCGCCTTGGAGTTGATTATTTTGTAGGTTAGTATTAGATCGAATCGAACCCTTCTGCGAAGCAGTGTATCCAAATTAAGCTGCTCAAGTCGATTCTCATATGGTAGTTTGCGGAGGCAGCCAACCATTTTGGTTGCTCTGTGATAAATCCTCTCGAGCAGCTTGATGTCCTTTTGTAGCCACGGTGACCAAGCTTGCACTGAGTAATCCATCACCGGGTTAATATACGTATTTATGAGCATGGAGAATGATTCACGGGAAAATGTCCGAAAATCCGCCGAAGCATACCTAGCATGCGGCTAGCTCGGTTGTACACTGCTTCGCATTGCATGCTATTCTTAAGACTTCCACTAATCCATACACCGAGGTCTTTTTCTTTGGTTGTCCATTCAAGTTGGTTTGATCCAAGGTTGTATGAGAATGGGAAATCTTTGCCTATTTGCAACATTTTACACTTTCGGAAGTTAAATGGAAGTTTGTTTCGCTCCGACCAGCTGTTCAATACATCCAAATCGCTTTGTAAGCGCAAACAGTCCACGATTGACGTGATTCGCATCCAAACTTTAACATCATCCGCAAAGAGAACCATTTTGGCTGTGACAAGTTTCGGAAGGTCGTTGATGTAGACCAAAAAGAGAAGCGGACCAAGTACCGAACCTTGTGGGACACCGCTAGTGGCTTCGATTTCCCCATACATCACACCATCGATACGTACAGTTGCCTTGCGATCAAGAAGGTAACTTCTCAGCCATGTAAGAAGGCACCCATTAATACCAACATCGTGCAGCTTGCTCAGGAGTATGGAATGGTCCACGCGATCAAACGTCTTTGATATGTCCAAGTAACACGCATGCACGCAACCACCATTATCCACTGCCTGCGTCCAGTCATCCAGTGTCTCCGGTAGGTTAGTCAAGCAAGAACGAGACTTCCTGAATCCATGTTGCTTTCTGGACAGCAAGTTTTGGGCTTCGAGATGACTCACAATTCTTTCGCACACAATTCGCTCCATAACTTTTGAGATCACTGGAAGGAGTGTAACAGGGCGGTAATTTGCTGGGTCAGAACGAGTTCCACCTTTGTAGATGGGTGTTATGATTCTTCTCTTCCAGTCATAAGGTACAACACCCTCCCTCAAAAAGTGATTAAATAAATCACAAAATGGTTCGCACAATTGACTGCCGCATAACTTTAAGATCGCAGGTGTGATTCCGTCAGCTCCCGGGGACTTGTTGATATTCAACTTACGTAGGTGGTGCTGCACTATTTCCGAACTGATGCATACATCGCGTATAGTCTCCGGCACAATTGGTGCTGACAATGCTGACCGTTGTAATTCATCCTTTGGGGTGAAAACTCGTGAATAAAAACTGGCTAGAGCGTTAGCGGTTTCCAGCACAGAATCAGTTAGTCCGTTATCTGTCATGATCGGAAATACTCCGGGTTTCAGCTTCGTAGCGTTGTTGACAGTTCGATAAAGCAGTTTGGAATTACGCTGAATTCTTACCACTAGCTGAAGCTGGTGTTATTTTTTGTCCTCTCGGATGAGATTTGCGACTTAATTCCGCAATTCGCGAAAGTTTGCCCACGTCGAATCAGTTGTGGCAACCCTGTGAATAGCCCATGCCAAATTTCGCTTTGTCAACCATTTTCTAGTCCTACTGCGAATTCTGAACTGTCGTTCTTTGCTATTATGTTTCGGGACATATTCAGAATTGAAATGTATCATGTTGATTATGTAATCTATCAGGGTTGTGCAATGCGAGTCCGGATCACTGAAATTTATATTATGTTCATCGAAAACTACCATTGTTTCCATCAAACCAATGTAATCCACTTTTCTATTTCGTTTTGTTTGATTTACAATTCTACTGGCGCTGCACACACATTGAAATAGCAGAACGAGGTGGTCGCTGCGACCCAGCGGAGGGTGATACTGAAAATTTTCAACGGCTGTGGCTTCGGAGGTTAAGACAAGGTCTAGAACAGAAGTCTGTTGGAAATTTCGTTGTCGTGTATAATCGAAAACATGATTATACAAAGGGATGTAATCGAACAGTTCGCGAAATTTGTAGTCTAGTGATAGGGGTGGATGATCTACTCGGTTATATAGTTGAGGCAGATTGAAGTCTCCCATAATCAGCAATTGCGAAATGCGCTGTTTTCCGGCGTACTGCATTGCTTTCAAGAGTTTTTCGTTATATGCATCCAATGATGATGGTGAACGGTAAACTACACCAACGATGCAACTATCGCCTGATTCGAGCTTCAAGTTGCACCATATACTGTCTCCCAGATCGAGTTCAGTGTCTGTAACTACCATACAGTATAAACGTTCATGGTGGCAAACAGCCACTCTACCACCTGTTCTTAAGCGGTCTCTCCGAAACAGGGTCATGTTTGGAATAGAGAGCTCGCTATCGGTCACGTGAGGTTGGAACCATGTCTCAGTTATTGCTATGATGTCGAGTGAGTACTGATTGCAGAGATCCTTCAGTTCAGCTTGTTTGTTTAACAGGCATTGTGCGTTTGTATATAGGCAATTGATTGTGGTTTTCGTATACAGTGATGGAGCTGAAAGCTCGTCTATTAGTCCGACCCTTCGAGAGTCGGACATCGGTCGTTTTTTTGGGATTGCTACAGTGTTTCTAATCGGAGTCTCGTCTGATTGTAAAAGCCGTGGTTCGTTAGAAGGCGAAGAAAGTCTGTGATCACTCATTCTGACATCCTTCGGGAGATTCATATGGTTAGCTTTCCAGTTAGACCTAATTGATTCCAACATACCTTTCGTTAAAAATGTTACTTTCAGAGGTTTTGGCCCACCACTTTTATAGTTTGGTGACCGAAGTATTCTAAAAGTGTCCACCACCACTGACTCGTGAGCTCCGATGATGTCGGCAACGTAGAGCCACCGTTTTATAATCGTGGTGCTGTATTTCACTCCCCGAAGCAGTGTTAGTGATTTCGGGAACACCAAGAAGAACAACACTGCGTTGGTCAGATTTGTTCGCATTGTTTAAATTTCCTTTCCTCTTCCACCACGGAATATCCGCATGTATGCGACATTTAGTATGTGAACATGTACGGAGCGGATAAGAGTTTAGAAGAACGTCTTCCATCTCTTTTTGGCTATTGAAAGTTATTCTCCATAAACGTGGTTCGTCGAGATGAGGAGAATTGGGGTGCCGACTTAGACGGGTTATTGAATGAGGCAGTATAGAGCTCATATCCATCATTGAACACAGCTGGTACAATTGTTCAATGTCGTGAGTTCTTTTACTCCAGAAAAGTGTACCTGATGTCTCCGGTACATTGATGCAAATTACACTGCGATTCATCAAAGTTGTTTCCGTTTCAGTATTAGTTTTTGAAGTAGGGGAATTCTGCGGGTGGACAGTCAGTACAGGCCCCTTCGACTTTCTAATGTTACTAACATCTGAGTGGCAGCTAGCTTTTGCATCACCAAACTGTTCAGCCTCCCGCAAATTCTCTTTAATTAACGGCACAACTTGTGGATTTACGGGATGTAGAGTTGGGTTAATATTGCTTTCATTTTTCAGTGAGTTATTCTGGGCAAATACTAATGAATTCAATGTTTCCTCGAATTTTTGGGAACAGTTCTCTAAGTATTTGATGCGATTCTCTAGATCTCCTGGTTGTGATACATTGGTCCCAGCGCTGTTTAACGGCTTTGTTCTACAGACGCTGCACACATAACATACACTTTGAATTTCAGGATTATTAATAATAACTACTGCCTCGTTAGTCAAAAGTTTATCGCAATTAGTGTGGATCTTAGTAGAGCACATAAAACACATGACTACTTTCGATTTCACACTTACCCCCTTTCTGCAAATTTGACACGTAGTTCTCGTAGGTCTAGACATCCGATAGCTGTTGAGTTTGTCTGGCCAAGGTTGACTGATCGTTGAATGTGGGTGTTGATAGCTTCCACTGAAACACCTAGGCGCGTATCGATCGGTTCACGGTTGAGAGGTGAAATTTGCGGTTCCACGACAGTTGCTCCTTGACAATTGCTCCCCGACAATTACTCCGCGACAATAGCTCCTTGACAATAGCTCCTTGGCATATTTGCTCCTTGCCCAATTGCTTCTTGCCCAATTGCTCCTTGTCCAATTGCTCCTTGCCCTATTGCTCCTTCACCAATTGCTCCATGACTTTTAAATCACGATCAGATTGGTTAACATTGCGACGAAAATAATTCATAGAAGTGAAGACAAGTATTTTTTCTTCTTTGAACATTTTAATAGAAATTGATTAAAATACTATAGATCACTGTAATAACAATAACAATAACTAAGCCATGTGTTTTTTAGTGTTTTTCACAAAATCCTGGTCTCATGTCTGATAACTGCACACAAAAAATATCACTGTTATAAAACATCTTCCAAACTACTGTCTTGATTGTCTTCTCATTCTTCTTCTGCAACAGAAGCCTACAAATTTTAGCAAAAGGCAATGCTCTTCAGTACACTCACGGTGTCCCGACCCTGCTGACCTTCAACAACTCTTTTAATTCTTTCTGCCAGTTTGATGTGTTTCTTCCTTTTTGGTGGTGGGGGCTGACCACTCAACAGCTGGGTTATTGTGTTTTTGTTTAACATCTGTTCTTTTTTGATGTTCTCAATGAATCTGAACACATGAGGGAAGAACGCTCCCACAAGAGACTGCATTCTGTTGTGCCAGGCCTGGATACTGTTATTGGTTCGTGGCATGTCTGACATGGTGCGTTCGTACTGGTTCCACAATTTGATGGGAAAGATGGGGACACGGCGTTCAGCTCCTTGCCGTCTTGGTGGCCTCCCGATCCAGGTGTCTTCAAAATAGTCAACAAATGCCTCGCCTCCCTTCTCTGCCATGCATGTGACGAAACCTTGATTTTCTGTCAGAGTTTCAAATGCCCCAACAACTTGGTCACGGGAAGAAATGCAAGCGCAGGAAGACACCGAATCCAACATGCAAAAAGACCATCCTCTTCAGCATAGGTGGTCGCTAATCCAAGTTGCTGACACTTCCTCCAGCAGCACTGACTCAGGTGAAAGAAGCAGCCTATCACTACAAGGCCAAGAAACTCCTGTTCAAAAGCACGGATGGCAGCATTATCAAAGTCACACATCAAGGTCGTCGGTGCAAGGTTTGGCTGCAGATCTCTAAGAGCCCGTTTAAAAAAAGAAAGAAAAAAGATAAAAGCATAAAAACGCATATGTGTCAGCAAGGGGTGGAAAATGTCATGAAAATAATGAAAATGATGAAAATAACCCTAACGCTTATCATGCTGAATAAGATAATGGTATTGTCTACCTGTAGAACCCGACGATATACTGCCGTTGTTTTTCCAGGCAGCAGTGCAAACACCACCGGCTTCATGAGTCCTTGGCAGCAACAGTGTATTTCGTACAATTCATGGAAATGTTCCATCGGCAAACCAGTGTTGACTTTCAGACAATAACATAAGATTTTCGTGGGTTGAGAAAATCAGAATGCGCTGAGAGCCAGGTCCAGAGTCGTGCAGATGAAAGAGCTCTCCATCATCAAAGGTCTCGTAGTCATCAGGAATATTCAGATCTTCCAGACTTGCAGGCAGTGGTGGGACCCGACCATTGCGGTTTTGCATTCTTTGTATTTGTCTCTTAAGTGCCCTTTCTGTTGGCAAAGAAGCTGCTGTGACTTCAGAAACGCCTGTACACTGACTGGCAATGATCATCATTGTGGTTTCTTCTGTTGTATACGCTTGATTTTGATGGGATCAACTACCTTCAGAACATTCTGGCGACACGCGTCAGGGCATGGTTGTGCTCTGATGACTTCAAGAATGTATTTCCACGGAGATGGAGTCGCCCGGAACAGTGGTCTTTTCGCTTTCGTTCACACACATAAAAATCAACAGTGGGGTCACTATGAAACGTTCCTAGCAAGCCTTAGGTTTGCCTTTTTCAGACAGATGCCAAGTAACGTGTCTGTCCATTTTGAAAGGTAGCCATCAACTGAACTATTTAACTATTTATGACAATCAAACAAATAAACAAGTGAACTGATTTCAAGCTCAAACCAGCAAGAGTGACCCCAATGTTGATTTTTATGTGTGTGAACGAAAGCGAAAAGACCACTGTTCCGAGCGCCTCCATGTCCGTGGAACTGAGTTCAAGTGAACTGTGTTCACTCGTACAAGGAGCAATTGGTGAAGGAGCATTTGGTCAAGAAGCAATTGGTCAAGGAGCAAATGTCCAAGGAGCAACTGTCCGAGGAGTAATTTGTCAAGGAGCAATTGTCAGAGGAACAAATGTCAAGATGCAACTGTCGGGGAACAATTGTCAAGGAGCAACTGTCGGTACCCCGAAATTTGCGAGGTTCACGTGGGAACGTATCGTAATGTATTGGATGCAAATTACCGAGTAAAACAGTCGTGGTGTCCGTAGATTTGATCTCGCACAAATGAGACACAGCTTGTGGAATTCAGCAGAAGAAGGTCTTCCGAACGATATCGGTCCCGACCAAAGCAAAACAGCGACAACAAATTTTGCTCGCGCACACAATTTCCACGGTATGTGGAAAATAGTAACTTCCGAAATATTGATCACAGGACACTAGAACTGATTGAATCCAATAGATCTCTTCAAGCGAAATCGAATGGCGTAAGAATAATCCAAGGATCAGCGAGTGACGAGTAATGTTCAAAAGTATCAGAGCACAAAATTATGTGTCCGCCAGTTAAAGTGTTTTCCGATGATTTCAGAACGTAATCTTCAGAAGTTTCGGTCCATCCCCTTTATATTTTTGCGTAAAAGGAACTCGAAAAGTGTACACAACAACGGCATTAGAAATATCTAGTGAACACGCAATCTAGCGCCATTGCTCGACGTCGTGCTCTACGCTTTCCTGAATCGAGCTCTAGAAGTATTTTCTGGTACACCAAGTAGAACTATACTTCGCGATACCGTTTGATCTTTGGCGTTCAAGCTGCCCTCCCTTTCTCACCATGGTACATCGGGATATATGTGGCAGTTTGAGTCCGAATCTGACTTGAGTTGGTAAGCATTCAGCAATACGTTCTCGATATCAGCCTCGCATTTTAGTGTTACCTTGAGCAAGCGAGGTTGAACAACATGAGGTGAAGGTGAATGGCGACTTAGACAAGTCACGTTTTCTGCCATTACATGTTCAATTTGCTTTAGGTTGCAAAGTTCAAACCATTTCTCGATATCGTGTTTCTGTTTGCTATCAAACAGGCTTTCTTGGGACTTGCTGACATTCGTACATATCGCGTTCAGCTTGTATGGGTTGTTCTTTTTGTGTATCGGAAAGTCAGGCGTTTTAGAATTTAAAACATTTGGGGCTTCACTTTGTGAGTCGGGTACAGCAGCTTTCGAGTGTACAGCTGAGTTCGACCGTGAGAGCATATGTCTGTAAGAATTTCCTAATTCTGTGGTCGTTTTAACTGATTCCAAAACTGAATTAACCCTACCATTTTCATTTTTGGCACACGGATAACCTTAGTATCAGATTCCTTCAATGGTGGTTCCGAAATCGATGTATTGATATAATGGTTTACATCAGTGATCACTTGCGTACTCACATGTTTAATCAATATTTCTTACACACGTCGAAGGCCCAACTACAAACCGGCCATTATATTTTCTAATTTCGCTTCAAAAGTATCGACATCGTGCGAATATTTAGCTCTGCAACGAACATAGACATAGCAGCACCTGAAACCTTTACATTATTTAATAATGCTAAAGTACTGTCACCTTTACCATGGGTGTTACCCATACACAGAAAACACGTTATTACTTTACGCGCCATGGGACTTACCGGTTTTTCACATGATTTGCACGTGACTTTGGGACAATTGTGCGTGTCGAGATTCGTCCTATCAGTTGGGCCGGCCGTGACCATTGTTGCGTTCGCCGGGTACAGGGCCTTGGCAATGAGGTCAAGTCGGTCACATGTCGCTCTCACAGTTTGATCGATCGAATATATTGTCTGCATGTTGGATCTCGTGATGCGGTCAAACGTGTTAGTAGCCTGAAGTTGTGGGCGTTTGGTCGGCAGGTCGATGTGGTTGCAAAAAACAGGTTTTGAAAAAAAAAATTTAGCCTGGTGGCAAAAGGCATTTTGTGTTCATTGATGTACAACCCACCAATACTAGAGTATTACACTAATTGGGAATTGACCATCATTTCAACTCAGCCTCAACGGTGACACGACGTTGTTCGCAATCAAATTGTCTCGAATGCATTCTTTCTTCATCAATTGGTTTATAAGGCAGAGTGTACGCAGCAGGACAGTAGGCAGACTCCCCAGCATCTCGCTCCGTTTTTCGAAACTCTTTGTTTAAATTGACTAGATACACATTTGTGAGACACACAGTGTAGCTTAACTTGTCGTCGTTATTTTGCTCAACTGTGAATGCGGTGTGATCGGAACCTGAAACTTTTGAACAAGAATGGCAATTCGTATGCATTTGCTGATGGTAAGATAAATGTTCTTTTATGAATAAAGGTACATTGAATGTTCAACAACAAGTTCCGTTTTCGTCTGCATGGGAAGATTAATATTATACCGAAAATGATACACTAAGCTACACGCTACTGTGCGCCTTTGGTTGGCTCTGCAAAGCAAATAAATTTCCGACATCAATTATATTGTTCGGCGTCCAACCAAGTCAGGCACCTTTTAAATTTGGTTCAGTCATACGAAACACAGTCCAAATAGTATTGGCGTTATTGAGACGAATTTTCGGCAGATTCTCCAATCAGTCGGTGCCCCGTATCATGAACACCTATCTGAGACCAGCGATGGAGTACGCTGTTCAGGCTTGGTCACCCTGGATTCAGAAAGACATAAATCTTCTGCAGCGTATTTACCACCGAACCACAAAGCTTATACCCGGACTAGCTGCTAAACCATATGAAGAACGTTTGAGGAGTCTCAATCTTTTCGACTTTCGCTGTCTTCGACTAAGAGGTGACCTCATACTGATGTACAATATTATGCACGTCCCTAACCATCCCTTGTCCAAACTTTTCACACGCTCGCCACCCCGTGCCAGTCGGAAACATGAACTTTCAGTGCTTATTCCCACTTCAAGACTGAACTGTCGAAGATATTCGTATGCTGTACGTGTAAGTTTCACATGGAACACCCTCCCCTCCACTGTTACACACTCAGCCAACCTGGATATTTTTAAAGCTATTTGGACAAACACTTGAGAGACAACCCAAACTTTGATACGATTTACACTACATGAGTTTTCCTGTTCTTCTTTTTTATTGTATATACCTCATAACTCCATCCTATGGTTATTGTTAAGCTAAATGCTTTTTAGACCACTACAACTTTGAATCACTTTGAAACTTTGAAATCCGACCAATCCAGTATCACATTTCCGACAAAACTTTCATCGGTATAAACAGAAATCAAGCATAAATTACCTTCACCTGACCAATCATAAGCTCGTTAAGAACTGCAGAGCGCAGAACCCACCACGAACTGTGCAGATCTTAACCAGCTTATGATTGGTCAGGTGAAGGCAATTTAAGCTTGATCTCTGTTCAAGGATTCAAGAATTCAAGGATTTATGGTTAAAAAGTTAATATTTTACAACACCACATGATTA
This sequence comes from Atriophallophorus winterbourni, assembly GCA_013407085.1. Lineage (NCBI taxonomy): Eukaryota > Metazoa > Platyhelminthes > Trematoda > Plagiorchiida > Microphallidae > Atriophallophorus > Atriophallophorus winterbourni. The sequence continues at coordinate 12,051 of JACCGJ010005546.1, forward strand.
CGGTATGAATAAATCATGAAAATTACAATAGTATAAAAGCAATAGAGAAAATCAAATGTAAGGCTCACGAATGATGTTCGTTTGCAAGTGCAAGTCCAATTTCGCTTTGAAAATCGCCAAGCAAGGAGAGTCCACCACATGTTGGGGTAGGGAATTCCAAAGAAATATAGCTCGCACGGCGAAAAAATGTCGCCGACAATCATTACGGGAACTTGGAACGTAAAGGGATAAGGTATGTCCGCGTGTTACTTTTCCATCACATACATCAAGCAAGTGTTTTAGTGGATGTCCTTCGGTAGACACCATTCTATAGGTCAGAATAATATCGCGTCGTATCCTCCTCTGGGTAAAGTCACATAGACCCACACGTCGCAGTCTTTCGGTATACGGAACATTGCGAACACCCATCACTAACTTTGTTTCTCTATGATAGATTTTATCGAAGAGAGTAATGTAGCGTGAAGGTAGACATTCATTATCCTTGGTAACGTTACCAGAGAATCTTCCAAATATTCTTCGAAAGATACCAAACATCTGTTTGCCCGTCGATATATGTTCTGGCAGTGCGCTGTGCTCTTCAGGTTCCCGCTTATCCAGACTCCAAGATCTTTATCTAACTAGTTCCATGCTAGGTTTTCAATTCCCAATCGATATGTCCAAGGAACATTCTTGCGAAGATGAAGCAACTTACATTTCTGTATGTCGAATGACATGTCATTCATGGCCACCCAATTCGACACGCTGTCCAAATCGATTTGTAGTTTCTCACAATCCTTGGTCTGACGAAGTTTCTGCGTCAGAAGTGAAACGGTACCAATAAACTACTCTCACCGATTCATTACAAACTTTATTTTTTCATGATTATGATTCCCCGATCGGTCACAAACATTTTCGAATACATTGCTTTCATCGGTATACTTATGCAGTCGGTGTATACTTATTGTGGAAAAGTTTGAAAGCAGAAATTACCATCTCACCTAATGAAATTCTCTGCAAGCCAACGGTATAATTTCATATTGAATATTACTGCGTCTAACCCACTCACCTAACATCTATATTTTCCCCGTATGATTAAAAAAATTCATACATTTTTAGAAAAGTCAAGATCAGAGCGACACATGTGTATTTACTACACGTCAACAAACATATGAATCATCATGGTAATTACAATACAGAGATAGACACACTGACAGCTACTTCATTCTGATTGGACAATGAGTATTCATGCGGACAGCCACTCCACATCCTTCCGTTTTTCAAATGAACTTACGTACTGTGCGGTTGCGCAAATTTATTTCATTTGGAGGCTCTGGATCTCTTTCATGTTTGATCGGCCCATCGGCATCTTGAACGCGACAATTGAATTTATATCGTTCAAATGTATCGTTCAATTGACCGAGGCAATATTCTTCGAGCTTCGCGAAGATTGTTTCCAAGACATCTGCATCTTCGTTCTCATCAAAGGTGAAACACTGTATGAACGTCGTCGCCTGTTCACCAAGCGCATTCCTCAGCGTCACCATTTGATACGTTTTATCGGTATTCGTCAGATTCGCCAACGTCCGACTGTGGCTTAACTGTTGCTTCCACAGTTTCCATCTCTCTGCCAATCCTTCATCACGTTCCATTGCGAGTGGAGCCGGTGGTCCAACGCCGCTATACGGTCGTTGTCAGTTCTATCCGACGTTTTCTGGTCGATCACCCTCGTCACCATGTAGAAAAGTCAAGATCAGAGCGACACATGTGTATTCACTACACGTCAACAAACATATGCATCATCATGGGAATTACAATACAGAGATAGACACACTGACAGCTACTTCATTCTGATTGGACAATGAGTATTCATGCGGACAGCCACTCCACAACATTCATTTCCGAACTAAATTTCACTACTGCATTTCAAAATTGGTCTCACTTTCACTACTCTTTTAATCTTATTAATGCTGCCACAAAATAATATTTTGTTTGAATTTTATATGAATATTTATTCGTGTTACACTTTTAGCATAAAAATTGCAACTATTCAAATCCCATATATACCATGCGACGAAAAATAACCCCTCAATTATCATACAACTTCAGCCATCTAGAAAGAACGTCGTTGTTTAACATAATTACGTCTATAAAAAGCACTGACTTATCAACTTCTTGCCAATTTCTGTTAAAAAACAGCATTTTTACAAAGATCAAGCTGTATATACAATGATTATGTAATTTCTTTTCTTATCGATGTTATTTTTCATTATTTCTGCCACAATGAAACAATGAATGTGAAATTCGCTGCCAAAATATGTTATTTCCGTATTTTGATCAAGATTCAACCTTTATGGTTGAAAAGAATTTAACTATGTAATGTCACGATATCTATTTATAAATACAAAATTATAGAGGTCTATATGATTTGACATTGTCCTCAGGACTCAGTGAATGCAAAGATATCCCTAAACATAGGTCGGCAATATTAAGGTAGTCACACGTGTATTAGTCAAGCTGTTTTATAAAAACTAACTGTGTCAGTTACATTTGAGTGTGTTATTTTCAGCATGCAACCTTGTTTGCCGATTTAAATAAAACAAGCTATACAAGGGCTGGGAAATAGTTGCAAGTACATAAAATGCAGCGATAACATCACCTCGCATTCGCCTTCGTGAAAGAATGATCATATCAGTCGTGCGATGCACCCAATGTATGTCAAATTCAGGATTTATGAAATTCAGACGCGACGAGCTTACGGGTTATATGGAAAACACTAATCTTGTCCACAACACAAAACTTTCCGCTGTTTAAGTCAAGGCGTTGGCGCGTTGTGCGGACGCATATTTTTGTGCTCTAATACTTTTGGATTTATTTCCTTACCTGCTTGTCTGAGCTGGACGGATCAGATATCATTGGACTCGTCTTAATTTGCTCGATCCGAATATACCTGTTTTAACTTCGAACAAGGTGAATACTTGAAAATCCAATTTTCAGGTTTTAAACCAAATTTACCTACGCGTGAAATATCCCTGGCGATTAAAAATATCGGTCCTGTTCGGGTACTGTTGAAAAGTTCACATCATTTCCAATCGACTGATAGTTTTTACAACTCTGTCAGATCGAAACTTGTTGAACAGCATCATGTTGATTTAAAATCGTTTGCTTTTTACCTATTGGATCGCGTCACTCCGATCCAGCGCATTCACTCCACCGGTAGCTATCGGTCTATAAACAACCTCATCGCCAAGTGCACTGATTCATCACTCACTTGATTGTAACAATGACACGAAGCCCCAGACAAAGAAGGCAGCACGTGATGCCTGTCAAATCTGTAACAAAGGGGTAAGTGCCAGATCTCATGTGGTTAACTTTTTTGGCTGCCTGGGTAAAATACATACCAACTGTGATAAAGCCCTAACGCAGGAAGTGGTATTGTTTATTAACAACGTTGATTTCCCCGGCGTTTGCTACGTATGTAGTGCCTGTCGAAATAAACAGCCTAGTGATACAAATACAAATCTTCCCCATGAGGCAATGCTGGAATTTCGAATAGAGATTTTAGAAAAATGTTATCGAAAACTCGAGGAAACACTTAAACCACGTTCAGTAGATACAATTGTCAACACAATTCTACCCGAAATAGATGTTGCTCAAGGCGGTAAAAAGCATGAGAAAACTACACCAAAAAGCGCACCCTTGACTGAGTGTTGTGAGTGCACCAAAGATGGTCCTATTGAACCTTGCTTCCCGTGGTCACCATCGAATAAAACTGCGAACACTATAGCCAAGACTCCCCAACGTCTAGTTGCATCACACACTAACAACCCAACATTTGCCCTTATGGTGACTAAAGCAGATAAGTGTTTGACGGAAGCACAGACGCCTACACTTCAGGCGAAAGAGGAAATTCTGAGCAAAACCCTCTCACTCTATTAAACGCGGATAGAATTTAAGCGTAATCTGCACCAATATTACTCAGTCAGAAATCACGCTCTTTCATGCAAGGCAAAAACATGACCTTGAGAATTGGTCAGATATTTGGAATCGAATTGGCTTAGATGGTATACACCCGGTATGGGTAACTCGGCTCGCTTGTCACATAAAGTCCCCGAAACAAGACAAACCACGTTTGCTTAAGATCACTGTTGCCAACGAAAGGGACATGGAAAATGTCCTACTCAATTCGTATTTGCTCCAAACACAAAGTGGCTCACGCCAACGTATACATGCTGACGTACCTTGGTGGGAAAGGCAACGAACACCCAAGAATCAAGAATCAAGATTTTATGGTGATAAAAAGCTAATGCTTTACACGTACCATTGGATGACAACTGTTGCAAAAAGAAAAACTTAGTCAAAATCACATTGGTAAGATTTTTCTGGGTTCATGTTGCTTCAATACACTGGGCCAAATTCAGGGTTTTGTTTGCCGTATGCATCCAAATTCGATTTAAAAACATCAATTGTCGTTGCATTCACAACATCTTGCGGTAGCGCATTCCATAGAAAACAGATACGCACAGAGAAAAAATAGCGACGACAATCAAGTCTTGAGTGTGGTATTTCGAGGCAACACGAGTGACTGCGTGTATTTCGAGGGGAGTTTACTTTTATTAGTTCGCTAAGCGGATGTTTTTCGATCCGCAGTATCTTGCAAGCCAGAATCAGGTCGACCTCATTCGTCTTCGTGTAAAATCACGCAAACCAAGGATGGCCATTCGCTCTTGATACGGGACCCGCTGCATCCCTTCAACTAACTTTGTAGCGTTGTGGTATATTCGATCCAGGATCTCGATGTCTTTACGCAACCACGGTGCCCAGGCTGGGATCAAATATTCCAACGTTGGATGGATGTAAGTATTTAAAATACGAGGAATTGTTTTGGATGAGAACCGTCCGAAAATTCTTCTCAGGATTCCTAATATGCCACATGCACGATTAAACACTTTTCTACAACGCATATTCGGTTTCAGGTTATTAGTAATCCAAATTCCGAGGTCCTTTTCAGTGGTGGTCCAATTTAGGATATCGTGGCCTAGATGGTATGTATATTCGCAGTTACTGCCAAGCTGTAACATATGACATTTACGTAGGCTGAAAGGCATTTGATTCTCTAGAGACCAGCGATACAGAACATCCAAGTCGTTTTGCAGCATTAAACAATCTTCATTAGATCGGATTTGCTTCCATATTTTAATGTCATCTGCAAAAAGAACGAGCTTGCATCGCACTATTTCAGTTATATCATTTATATATAACAGGAAAAGAATAGGTCCGAGCACTGAACCTTGAGGCACCCCGCTCGTGACATCGATACTTTTCGACAATACTCCGTCAACGCGAACTCGCACGTGCCGATCGGTCAGATAATCTGTTAGCCACGATAGTAAGTTACCTGTTATTCCATATCGCACGAGCTTTTGCAGAAGCAAGCTGTGGTCGACCTTGTCAAAAGCCTTTGAAATATCAATATAACAAGCATGTACCGTATAGCCTTGATCGAGCGACATCGTCCAATCATTTAGTGTGATCAGTAAATTCGAAAGACAAGATCTGGTCCGGCGGAACCCGTGTTGTGCTGCTGACAAAAGACGTCGTGCTTCAAGCTGACCCACAATACATTCAGATATAATGCGCTCCATAATTTTTAAAATACATGGTAGCATCGTTACAGGTCTGTAATTTGCTGCGTCAGAACGACTGCCACCTTTATAAATTGGTGTTACCACACCCGCTTTCCAAGCCAAAGGTACACAACCTTCACCAAGACTCTGGATGAAAACCGCCGCTAAGCTATTTGAAAGCTCTCTATAACACACATGAAGAATCGCTGGGGTAATATTGTCCTCCCCGGGAGATTTCTTTGTATTCAATCGACGTAAGTGTCGCTCTACCACCAGTTGATCGATCACGGGCTCAGTTAGTGGTTCTACAGTGTTTGATAATTCATGATGCAATAATTGCTTTTTGGGGCAGTAGACTTGAGAGTAAAAGCACGCAAGCGCATCCGCCGTCTCTTGGACTGTAACAGTCAAACCTTCTTCTGTCATGATCGGGAAAACACCTGGTTTAACTTTGGTTCTGTCATTCACAATTTTGTACAATAGTTTCGGATTCGCTTCCATTCGTTCCACCATATGTTGCTGGTACTGTTTTTTGTCCTGCCGAATTAGGGTGGTGACTCTGTTACGTATTCTGCAAAATTGTAACCAAGATGTAGGGGTGACGTTATTGCAATGAGTAACCCAAGCACGCCTTTTCAATGAAATCCATTTTCTAGTTCTGCTGCGAACAGAGAAACGGAGGGTGTGGACATCTTTCCTCTGAATATATCGAGAGTTCGACTGGATTTGCATCTGAAGGTAGTTTATCAGAGAGTTATAATGTGTATTTGAGTCACTAGAATCAAGTTGAACATCATTCAGCTCACAAAGTGCTTCTTTGAGTCTCCAAAAGTCGACTTTACGGATGATTTTAGATTCGTCACTGTGTCTCGATGCACTGCAGACATAATCGAACACGAGCATCACATGGTCACTCCGTCCCAATGGAGCTTCATAGTGTACTAATTCAATAGCTGATTCGTTGGAAGTCAAAACTAGGTCCAAAACAGAGGGCCGGTCTGCCCCTCGCATTCGTGTGTGGTTGCAAACGTGATTGTACAGGGGGACTAGATCAAATACTTCTTGAAATTTGTGTTCCAGTGAGGTAATTGGGTGTTGATTTCTCGAGTATAGCTGCGGGAGGTTGAAATCTCCCATAATCAATATTTGAGCATGTGGCCGAGCGCTGATGCGCTGAAGTCTTTCAACTAACACATCATTATGATCGACGGTCGAAGTTGGTGAGCGATATATAACCCCAATTGTACAGCTCTCACCAGATTCCAGGTCAAGTGAACACCACAGCGTGTCTGTGAGTGAAAGATCAGTATCTGCAATGATATTAACATTGAAGCGCTTGTGATAATACAATGCAACGCCGCCTCCCGGGCCATCACGGTCATGACGAAAAAGTGTCATATTAGGGATTGAGAGTTCACTGTCCGTCATACTGGGCTGATACCAGGTTTCCGTCACAGCAATAAGGTCAGGGGACTGTTCTACACAGATATCAATGAGTTCTGCCAGCTTGTTGACTAAACATTGAGCATTAGTATATATACATTTGATCGATATGACTCGGTGTAGTGATGAATCGGGTGATATGAGGTAAGGGGTAGGACGATGAGATGCCAGATCAGGCTTAACAGTAAGTGCTCGTGGGGGTGTAACTTGTGGGCTAGTTATTGCGCTCCAACAGTTTGAATCAACATGTTGTTCCGTGTATGATGTATTCGGTCCGACTCGGTTTGAGCCGGACCCACTACGTTTTTTGATGTATTGATTGCTTCCGTTTCGGTGGGAATGCTACCGTCTACCGCCCCCTGCCGCGAGTGTGTCTCACTCATTGGTTTGGGTGGGCTAAGTCTAACATCCTTGGGTAGTGTTCGTTTCTTTTTTGTCCATTCCGACCTTACTATTTCAGCCATAGCGCTGGTCAAGAACGTAATCTTCAGAGGTTTCGGTCCATCCCCCTTGTATTTTGGCGAAAAAGGAACTCGAAAAGTGTCCACAACAACGGCATTAGAAATATCGAGAGAACACGCAATGTAGCGCCATTGTTTGACGTCGTGCTCTACCGTTTCCTGATTCGATGCTTTAGAAGTATTTTCTGGTACACCAAGTAGAACTATACTTCGCGATACCATTTGTTCCCTGTCGTTCAAGCTGCCCTTCCTTTCCCACCATGGTACATCGGGATATATGCGGCAGTTGGAGTCGGAATCTGACTTGAGTAGGTATGCATTCAGCAATACGTTCTCGATATCAGCCTCGCATTTTAGTGTTACCTTGAGCAAGCGAGGTTGACCAATATGAGGTGAAGATGAATGGCGGGTTAGACGAGTCACCTTTTCTGCGTTTACATGTTCAATTTTCATTAGGTGACAAAGTTCAGACCATTTATCGACATCATGTTTCTGTTTGCTATCAAACAGGCTTTCCTGGGACTCGCTGACATTCGTACATATCACGTTCAGCATGTATGGGGTGTTCTTTTTTCGTATCGGAAAGTCAGGCGTTTTAGAATGAAAAACCTTTGTGGCTTGACTTTGTGAGTCGGGTACAACAGTTTTGGAGTGTACAGCTGAGGTCGACCGTAACAGCATATCTCTATAAGAATGTCCTACTTCTGTGGTCGTTTTAGCTGATTCCATTGATTGGTTTGGTGGTAAAGTTGCACTAGTGGCGTTTAAAGGTGAGGTTGAATGTTCTGGGGCCTTCGTTGTTGGCTTCATCAGTAGCTCAATTGAGTTTCTCATTTGTGCAAACTGATTTTCCAGATGTGTCAGTCTACTCTCCATTTCGTTAGGCTCTTTACCAACCGTCAAGTTTTTACTGTTGTTGCGGACATCTTTCTTGGAATGTCTACAGCTAGCACACACATAACAAACGGATGGGTATCTCTCATCGTTTACAAGTCTCACGCAATCATCAGTCAAATTCACATCACATGACACGTGTTGGTAAAACCCGCAGAATATGCATTTAACCGAAACAGAATCAACGCTTACCGGGTCTTGACACGTGATACAGAGGTCACACTGAATCGCCGTCGCATGGGTACTTCTCACGGTCACAGCTGAATCGATTTTTTTCTTTGTCGGTGCAGTGGATCTAGTGACACGTACGCACATGTTTGCGGGCTGCACAGGGCTTGCTGGCTGTTCCATAGTGGGTGTGTTGACGATTGAATGGTTTGACAGAGCTCGATGGCGAGATTTCGGCATTGAACAATATCCGCGATAACTTGTGAACCACGGAAGATAGGAAACGAAATACGGTATCAAAACCTGTATCGCACTGTGATCTTTCCAACGATATAGAAATTCGTAGGATAGTTAGTGTTGGAAAAAACTTTGTTCGCGTGAACAAAATGGTATTTCCCGTAAAAACAGCTAAGTTTGCCGTAATTCAACTTGCACAATCGAAACGTATGACCTCCGATAGGTATTGTCGAGTGATACACGGAATACTTTGAATGGTATAAATCCGAGCAGAAGCGACGAAGTTATGACCAAAATTGTCAGAGCAACAAAAATTACGTCCGCACACCAGATAGAGCACAGAATGGAAAATGGTCGTATTCCGAAAGATCTACTCTACGGTGAGTTGAAATTAAGAAGTCGACCATTGGGCAGACCGTACTTGCGGTACAAAGATGTTTGCAAAAGAGATATGAAAGCTCTTGACATTGACTTCGCAAGCTGGGAAGAACTTGCTCTTGACCGCTCACTTTGGAGGCATTGTGTAAAGCGTCGACTGCAAGCCGGGGAGGAGCATATACAGCTCCTGGATGCTGAACGCAGATCACGCCACCGGCGTGCAACTGATGCAATACAATGGAGTTCTGACTATCGTTGCAAGCGCTGCGGGAGAGATTGTTCATCCCGAATCGGACTGTTTAGTCTTTCAAAAAGTTGCAAAACTTGACATTCATGCGATGTTATGTACATCCATGGTCGACATCGACCGACGGAGGCCAACAACAACCCACCACTACTTATTTGACCTTACCGCTAAACAGCCGATAGTACGCTTACTTTGTGTCACGTCTCGTGGCAATGACCGGGATCAGTGGTACATTTTCTAACTAGTGTGTATCCATATCAATCTGATACAAGTAAACACGGAGAAGGTCAGTTGACACGGCGGTCCACATGCGTAAAAGTACATAACTAACTAAGGTTAACATATTTTTGAAGAAAAACGAAAATCTAATTAACTAGTAGGTATAAGGTGAATAAAAACTATTTACTTTCACATCAGTGCCGAGCGCCAGATTGTGGAGATTTCTGCCGCATCCACACTATTGACTGCCAGTTGACCTGCCTTGGCAATTTCGACTGCCTTTGCATGTAGGCGTTCGCTATACGGTATAATATCGCGTCTCAATATTGCAACATTGTCTAGATCGACGCTGTAGCCCGTATCTGAAACGTGCCCCGCCAAGGCAGAATTACGAATAAGGGATTGATATTCCCTCGCATCCCAGGGCTGTCTCCGGACACGCTTTTGGTGTTCTTCGATTCGTGTGTGAATTTCCCTGGAAGTCTGCCCTATGAAAACACCCGAACAGTCCTTAATGTAGATTCTGTAGATTTTGTTCGTATCTCTAGATCAAGGCGTCTTATCTTCGAGGTGCATCAGAACTGAACGGATAGTTTTCCATTTCTTATAAGTTACGCGTATGGCCGCCTTGTTCAAGATTCTACGTATCGCCTCAGGCGTAAATTTTACATACTGTATCTCGCCAATTTTTCTGACGGCTAATTTACACTACCCGATTGCACTTAAATTTCTTTGCAGTTTCAATTCTATCACACTATTTTGTTACCTTTATCAAAACAACGTTTCTTTCTTTATGCGCTCACTCTACACGTTTCATCATTCAACCACATTGGGCACACGTTGACCCTGAATTCCTGGCGTGCACTTTCTTAACACGGTTGAAAAAAGAGTGTGATAATTTTGGCCACAGTCCGGTTCTAGTGATCGATTCATTGAACTAGTGTGACGGGAAATCCATTCAATTGTTTCATAGTTGGGCCATGGATATTTCTTTGCATAAACAGCGTTCAAATCAGGTAAAAGCACATCGTATACACGGAACCTCGTGACTGCTAACTGATTAGATTTTTGTGTTCACTTATCCTAGTACTGAGTTTTGTGTATGTTTGCCCGATATAAACTCCCGAACAACAATTGCAGTTGATTATATATACGCAATTCGTCGCGCAGCCTGAAGTTCTTTTATCCAAAAAACGGCCCCAGCCGTGACAACCTTGGAACCTCGTGGCTGCTAACTGATTCGATTTTTGTGTTAACTTATCCTAGTACTGAGTTCTGTGTATGTTTGCCCGATATAAACTCCCGAACAACACTTGCAGTTGATTTCATATACGCAATTCGTCGCGCAGCCTGAACTTCTTCTATCCTTGAAACGCGTTAATAAGGAACGGAGCGTTCTACACCTTTTATACTTTACTCGTATACCTGCGTTATTTAGAATTCGACTTATCCCCTTTGACGCTTCCTCAACTTAACTTAAGTTGCACGCCAAACTTTCTCCGTTTTGGGCGCTAGGTATTTTACCCCTTTCAGTTGGCGTTTAATTAGGCTCTTAGGGTAACCATGATCAGCCAGCTGACGACTAACTTCGTGATGGGCTCGTTTTTATCGGTGGCATCGCTGCACAAGCGTCCAACTTTGTACAACAGCGATTTCGCAACTGAATTAAATACTTTTGGGGTTGAGTACCGCAAGACCGCATCTGTGTCGATTGGCTTACGATATACCGTATTGCTCTTATTTTACCATTCTGCTTTTGCGCGAGACTGTCGAACAATGGAAATGTCCATTCTGTGGACTCAATCTTCTTCGTAACTTTGCCGTTAACCCTTTTTGAAAGATTGGACTGCATGTGAGTTAGGTCAGCGAGAGGTTTCGCATTGCGGTTGAAATATTCGTCTGGTTTCTGTTCAGTTTTGGACCAATTTAGCGAATGTCGGCAAAACAAACACCGATAACTGGACTGTACGAAGACAGATTCACACAATGAGCCGCATGCTGTCGACTAAACAAAGCTCGTTGTCAGGTTTACTTTCTTACTTACTTACTTGTGTGCGACTATCTCCTCCTGGAGGATCAGTCGGCGTCAATGAAGATTCTTGTGAATTTGGGTACAAATCGTCGTCCCCAAAACCACCTGGCGTTTGTTTGAGTCAGCTTCTCTAGCCTTTGTACAACCAAGTGCGACCTGCTATACAGCAGTGAGTTGCCAGAAAGAGTAGTGTGAAATAACTAACCGTCTACCAGACTCTGTTTCAGATTTTCCCTCAGGGTTTTCTCCCGAAGCGTTTCCTGCGAACGGGTATCCCGCGATGCAGCGGAGGTTGAAAATCAGGGTTTTGCTTCCCCTATATGAAATGCCCTCCCAGGCTAACGAGCTAGATCTGCCAGAAGTAAACTGCTTTTCAGGGGCCAGTCACTCGCCCTCGCCCCTTCTCTTGTTGTTACAAGCAGTTTTGCCGGGATCGGGGAGCCAATCACGCAGGCCACAAGCTGGACTCGGTTGTCAGAGGCTATTTGAGACGCGCGCCATATGGTTGCATTTTATAAGAAGCAAACATATGCTAATCGATTGCTATCTACAAATTTGTTTAACAAATTACGTTAAAAATATCGAATAGATTTTCGGTCGAAGATTTTCATTTCATTCTGACCAAAAATGTGTTTTTCTTACTGCAACTTTGTTTACTTGGCCAGCTACACTCTCGAACGAGCGAAATCCAGCAGGTTGACTGGCGGTCAATATGGTGGATTGGACAGAAATCTAAACAATCTGGCGCTCGGCAGTGATGCGAAAGTAAATAGTATTTATTCACCTTATACCTACTAATTAATTAGATTTTTGTTTTTCTTCAAAAATAGCCTTAGCTCCGTTAGTTATGTACTTTTACGTACGTGGGCAGCTGTGTCAACTGACCTTGACCGTGTTCACTTGTATCAGATTGTTTTGGATAAACACTGTGAGGAAAATGAACCACTGGTCCTGGACATTCCCATGGGACGTATCACACTGAAGGCGTAATATAGGCTGTTTAGCGGTAAGGTCAAATAAGTGGTGGTGGGTTGACTACTACTTAATCATGTTCCCTGTCCTGACTATCACCCTTGGTCTGACGAAGTTTCTGTGTTAGAAGTGAAACGTTACACAAACACAACTCTAACCGATTGCACTTCTATTTCTTTGCATTATGAATATACGATCGGTCCCAAACATATTCCAATCGATTGCAATCTACAGATTTGTTTACGAAAAACTATCGAACAAATTTTCGGTCAAAGATATTCATTTCATTTTGAACAAAAATGTTTTTTTTTACTGCAACTATTTTACTTAGCCAGGTACTCTCTCGAATGAGCAGAGCGCGTTGTTTGCGAAGTCAAACACAAAGCTGAACACCGTTTGCCAAAAACTCGTGACATACATTTTTGCATGCTTTTTGATCTCTGTCAATGAATACATCGCTAAAGATGACCGACTTAATGTTTCTGAAAAAAGTTGGCAAACGTATTAAAGTCATTTGCGAATTGTCTTTAGTTATTTCTACGTATTTGATTAATTTCAGCTTCGATCTGCTTGTTGCTTTTATACCATGTTATCGGGAATGATACACACCGTTAACAAAAAGAATTTTATTTATAAATCAAAACGCTAGAAAACCTCAAACCGATGCAATTATGGAACGCAATTCTTACGCAGAAATGCGGCATAATTAATTCCTCGAATTTGAACGAAACCTGTAATCAAGCGCTTCGCGTGTTAGTGTACACCGACACCCTTAGGTTAGTTTTTTTAAGAATACCAGTGTCATAAATCGATTGGAAAAGGTTTGGTACCGATCGTGTATTCATAATGCAAAACAATCTGAGTGCAATCGGTTAGAGTTGTTTTTATGTAACGTTTCACTTATGACACTGAAGCTTCGTTAGACCAAGGGTGATAGACAAGACAGGACACAAGATTAAGCAGTAGTCAACCCACGACCACTTATTTGATACGAGTGAACACGGTCAAGGTCAGTTGACACAGTAGACCACATACGTAAAATTACGTAACTAACGGGGCTAAGGCTATTTTTGAAGAAATAGGAAAATCTAATTAACTACTAGGTATAAGGCGAATATAAACTATTTACTTTCACCTCATTGCCGAGCGCCAGATTGTGGAGATTTCTGCCGCATCCACCTAATTGACCGCCAGTCGACCTGCCTTGGCAATTTCGACTGCCTCCGCATATAGGCGTTTGCTATACGGTATAATATCGCGTCTCAATGTTGCAACATTGTCTAGATCGACGCTGTGGCCCGTATCTAAGACGTGTGCCGCCAAGGCGGAATCACGAATAAGGGATTGATATTCACTCGCATCCCGGGGCTGTCTCCGGACACGCTTTTGGTGTTCTTCGATTTCTGTGTGAATTTCCCTGGAAGTCTGCCCTACATAAACACCCGAAAAGTCCTTATTGTTGATTCTGTAGATTTTGTTCGTATCGCTAGATCAAGGCGTCTTATCCTTGAGGTGCATCAGAACTCAACGGATAGATTTCCATTTCTTATAAGTTACGCGTATGGCCGCCTTGTTCAAGATTCTACGTATCGCCTCAGGAGTGCATTTTACGTACGGTATACAAACTGTATCTCGCCAATTTTTCTGACGGCTATTTTACACTACCCGATTGCACTTAAATTTCTTTGCAGTTTCAATGCGATCGCACTATTTTGTTACCTTTATCAAAACAACGTTTCTTTCTTTATGCGCTCACTCTACACGTTTCATCATTCAACCACATTGAGCACACGTTGACCCTGAAATCCTGGCGTGCACTTTCTTAACGCCGTTGAAAAAAGATTGTGATAATTTTGACCACAGTCCAGTTCTAGTGATCGATTCATTGAACTGGTGCCAAGATTCAAGATTCAAGATTTAGGGTTAAAAAAGCAAATTGCTGTACAGTACCATAGGATATACGTATAAAAAATTTAAAAATCGTTACTTGTATGATCATATCCATGTTCTTCATAGGTGGAGCAAAAATAATTCTCAATGGCAACACAGACTGAGGGAAAAGAATCTTTGGATGGACAGTATTTCCGTGCGTTATAATAATATAGACATCAATAGGTAAGGGCGAACGCAGTAGTTCTCAACATAAGGTTTCGTAACCTTTGTTTAAAGATGTGCTCGTTCGCTGAGGTAACAATATCTGTCGGCAAGCTATTCCACAAGAAGCATACACGAACAGCGAAGAAGTGACGACGACAATTCAATCGTGAGTGTGGGATTTGAAGGGTCAAAGGGTGGCTGCGTGTGGGGACAACGGAACGAAACTTGAAGGGGTGTTTGAGAGGGTGGGATTTCGCGTAGATGATTCGATATGTCAGAGTGAGGTCGTGTAGGATACGTCTGCGCTCGAGGGTGCACAGTCCAAGTCTGGTCAGTCGCTGCTCAAAGGGTAAATTATTCAATCCGGTAACCGTTTTGGTTGCCTTGTGATAAATTCGTTCGAGGAGCGAGATGTTTTTTCCATCAATGGCGTCCAAGCTTGTACAGCGTAGTCAACGACAGGATGTATGTAAGTGTTTAGTAATTTCGCGAGTGAGTGTGGTGGGAAACGTCCGAAAATGCGTTTCAGTAAACCTAGCAAGCTGCATGCACGCTTGTAGACGGCTTCGCACTGTAGGCTGTTCTTCAAAGTGCCAGACACCAAGATTCCGAGATCTTTTTGTGATGTACTCCATTCAAGCGGGTGGCTGCCAAGTGTATAGGGAAAGAGAAAGGGTTTTCCGACTTGCAACATTTTGCACTTGCGGAAATTAAATGGTAGTTTGTTTGGGATTGACAACTGGTGCAGCTTATTCAAATCTACTTGCAGAACTTGACAGTCCTCGATAGAGTTGACCCTCGTCCAGATTTTTACATCGTCTGCGAATAAAACAAGCTTAGATGCTAGTAAGTTCGGTAGATCGTTTATAAATATGAGAAACAGTATCGGACCGAGAACCGAACCCTGAGGGACTCCGCTCGTGGATTCAATTTTTCGAGATGTTTCACCATCTATTCTGACTTTTACTTTGCGTCCAGACAGGTAACTTGTGAACCATGTTAGTAGGTTTCCGATGACGCCAACATTCTGCAGCTTCTGAAGCAGTAAGGAGTGATTCACTCTGTCGAATGCTTTATATATATCTAAGTAACCGGCATGAACGGAACCCCCTTGGTCTAGTGCTTACGTCGATGTTGCTAAGGCATTCGACTTGTAGTTGGTGCGGCAAAGACGTCAGCGTTGACACGTTCTTTGGACAAAATACTTGCGCATAAAATGATATTAGGGCATCATCTGTATCCGTGACATTATCAGTCAGTCCGTTCTCTGTCTGGATAGGAAATACACCTGGCTTAACCTTGGTCGCGGTGTTTACGATGGTGTACAGCAACTTAGGATGTCGTTCCATCTGGTCGATCAGCTTAAAATGGTGATATTGCTTGTCTTCTCGAATTAATGACGTCACCTTGTTACGAAAACTACGAAAGTGTTCCCAAGATGCGTCTGTTCGTGTTATTTTGTGTGCAACCCATGCGGAATTTCGCATGGCTATCCACTTCCGAGTGCGGCTTCGGAGTTTGAAGCAAAATGTTCTTGATTTCCTTTTGGGAACACAGGTAGAATTTTTGTCTAGTTTTGCAGCGCAGCGCTCATTTCCGAATGTCAGTGTCGTTCAGGGTGAGGAACAAGTAAATCACATCCGTTCTTCCGAAATCGAGGTAAATGGCAAGAAGGTTCGTTTCCAAATGGATTCAGGTGCCTCCGTTAGTCTCATTCCGCGTGCCTACGTACAAAATGAGCCCCTATCTGACACGAGAATCGTTTTGCGAATGTGGAACGGCACGACTGTCAAGCCAATACGGAAATTTACGGCGTCTCTGCGCAATCCAATTAGCGGTAAGCGTATAGAACATGTAATGTACGTTGTTGATGAAAATGTTTCACCGCTACTCGGAGTTGAAGCGATCGAAAATCTGGGAATGATTACCTTTAATTGTATTAACAATATTAATTCGGACCTAACAGACATTTTTCTAAAGTATCAAAGTGTTTTTGATGATAAATTGGGGAAGTTGCCCGGATTTTGTAAGCTGTCAATTGATCAGAATGTAACACCAGTCGCGTTACCAATACGTCGTTTACCCTTTGCAGTGAAGGACAGATTTGAGTTAGAATTGAAAAGACTACAGCTCGTTGGGGTCATCAAGAGAGTTGAAGAACCTACCGAATGGGTCAGCCAGGTTACCGTCGTAACAAAAAAGTCAGGTGAAATGAGAATATGTATCGACCCGAAAGCTTTGAACATGGCCCTCAAGCGAGAGTATTTCAGACTTCGGTTGTTAGAAGATACTTTGCCGAGGTTGTCTGGTGCAAGATATTTTACGAAAGTGGATCTGTCTTCAGCATTTTGGCACGTGTGTTTGGACGATAAATCCAGTTTTTTGACGACATTCGGAACCCCCTTTGGAAGATTTCGTTGGCTTCGTTTACCATTTGGACTGAAAGTTTCTAGCGAGATATTTCAAACACGGCTGCTACAGGCCATAGAAAACCTTACAGGAGTAATTTGTATAGCGGATGATGTTTTAGTGTTCGGACGAACAAAGGCAGAACACGATCAGAACCTAGACAAACTTCTTCAACGATGCCTCGAACTGGGCATTAAACTCAAGAAAGCGAAAATTGAATATTCCACAAATGAGGTAACATTTCATGGTCATGTCTTATCGAGTGACGGTATCAAGCCAGACCCTGCAAAAGTGGAGGCTATTAAACACATGCCCCCTCCTACAGATGTCAAGAGTATAGCTCGTTTTAACGGTATGGTGAACTACCTCAGCCGTTTTTTGCCTTGTTTATCACAAATAATGGAACCGATCAGGCGGCTGACACATAAAGATACACCATGGGTCTGGGGAATACAGCAAATACAGGCCTGGGAAAAAATTAAAAGACTCATATCTAATGCACCTGTTTTACGATATTACGACCCCCGATTGGAATTAGTGATACAGTGTGACAGTAGCCAAAACGGTATCGGCGCCGTACTTATGCAAAACGACCAACCTATAGATTTTCGAAGTCGAACGATGAGCGATGCAGAAACTCGCTATGCACAGATTGAGAAGGAACTGTTGGCAGTCGTATTTGCGATAGAAAAATTCAATGATTACACATTTGGCCGAAAGACTATAGTACAAACAGATCATAAGCCTCTGACCACAATAGTTAAAAAAACCACTCGATAAAGCACCGCGTCGTCTACAGTCAATGCTAGTCCGACTGCAGAAATACGATTTCGAAATCATTTACAAGCCGGGTAAAACCATGGTCCTTGCGGACACTCTATCGAGAGCTCCATTGAAATCCGTAGCCGCTGCTAACCTGGATCTTGTAGAAGTACACTTTACGCTCGCAGAAAGCGATATCAGGTTGCCACGAATCCGACAAACTATGGCTGAGGATGACGAAATGAAAAAGCTCGAGGAACAGATAATCAGTGGCTGGCCAGATAGTATCGCGATGGTTGACGAACTCATTCGACCTTATTACAAAATCCGAGATGAATTATCAACTGAGGATGGGTTGATCTTCCGGGGCGAGCGACTGGTTATCCCACGATCGCCCCGAAAGGTGATGTTGCAGGAGTTACATCGATCTCATTTGGGGATCAACGGTTGTACTAGAAGAGCCAAGGATACGGTATATTGGCCATGCGTCAGTTGCCAAGTGAAGGATTTCGTCTCTAAATGCCCAATATGTAACAAGTTTGGGAACCGCCAAATAAAAGAACCAATGTTTTGTCGCAAAATACCAGAGCGCCCTTGGCAACATATTGCAGTTGACCTGTTTTCACATGCAACAAAAGATTATTTACTTTTGGTGGACTATTTCAGCGACTTTTTCGAAATAGAGAAACTGAATACCACATCAACTGAAGAAATCGTGGCGATAATGAAAGGTCAATTTGCGAGGTATGGTATCCCAGAGTGTGTCAGATCCGATGGAATTCCTCAGTTTTCGTCAAAGCAGTTTGCTGACTTCGCTGAAAAATGGCGTTTTAAACATGAAATTTCCAGCCCTTACCACAGCCAATCCAATGGTAAAGCAGAATCGGCAGTGAAAGAAGCGAAGAAAATAATGAAAAAATGCCTGGAGGCTAAAGAAGATCCGTATTTAGCGCTCTTGGAACACAGAAATACTCCATCCACCGATATAGAATTAAGCCCAGCTCAAAGACTCATGGGTAGACGCACAAGGACGAGGATACCTATTGTTACCAACCGTCTGTCCAGACATGACGTTACATGGGACGTCATCAATCAGCAATTAAAACGGCGCATGGAGCGCGAAAAACAGGTATATGATGAGGGTGCACGTGAGCTACCCGAATTGTCTGATGGAGATACTGTTTGGATACAACCCTTCGGAATGGGAGCTGAGAAATGGGATCTTGGAACTGTCCGTGGTCGTACGGGTGAAAGATCTTACGAGGTGAATACGCAACACGGAACGGTGAAAAGAAATAGAGTACATTTAAGAAAGCAAGAACCCATTGATTCAGACGAGATGTGTGAAAGGGATCCAGAGCCTCCAAACGAAATAAATTTGCGCAACCGCACAGTACGTAAGTTCATTTGAAAAACGGAAGGATGTGGAGTGGCTGTCAGCATGAATACTCATTGTCCAATCAGAATGCAGTATCTGTCAGTGTGTCTATCTCTTTATTGTAATTCCCATGATGATTCATATGTTTGTTGACGTGTAGTGAATACACATCTGTCGCTCTGATCTTGACTTTTCTACAAGGCTGTTCTTCAAAGTGCCAGACACCAAGATTCCGATATCTTTTTGTGATGTACTCCATTCAAGCGGGTGGCTGCCAAGTGTATAGGGAAAGAGAAAGGGTTTTCCGACTTGCAACATTTTGCACTTGCGGAAATTAAATGGTAGTTTGTTTGGGATTGACAACTGGTGCAGCTTATTCAAATCTACTTGCAGAACTTGACAGTCCTCGATAGAGTTGACCCTCGTCCAGATTTTTACATCGTCTGCGAATAAAACAAGCTTAGATGCTAGTAAGTTCGGTAGATCGTTTATAAATATGAGAAACAGTATCGGACCGAGAACCGAACCCTGAGGGACTCCGCTCGTGGATTCAATTTTTCGAGATGTTTCACCATCTATTCTGACTTTTACTTTGCGTCCAGACAGGTAACTTGTGAACCATGTTAGTAGGTTTCCGATGACGCCAACATTCTGCAGTTTCTGAAGCAGTAAGGAGTGATTCCCTCTGTCGAATGCTTTAGATATATCTAAGTAACCGGCATGGACGGAACCCCCTTGGTCTAGTGCTTGCGTCCAGTCATTTAGAGTCGTGAGCAAGTTAGACAGGCATGAATATGTTTTCCTAAATCCGTGTTGTGTGAAAGTTATTAGCTGATGGTTCTCGAGATGTTCAACAAGTCGTTCACACACCAGGCGTTCCAAAATTTTAGAAACCGCTGAAAGAAGCGTCACGGGGCGGTAATTCGCAGGATCAGAACGACTGCCCCCTTTGTAGATTGGTGTGATAACACCGGTTTTCCATTGAGTTGGTACGGTTCCCGTATTCAATGAGTGCCTGAATAGACCACTTAGTGGGCCACAAAGCTCCAGCTCGCATGACTTCAGCACAGCGGGTGTTATTCCATCCTCTCCCGGTGATTTGCGAACGTTCAGCCCGCGTAAATGCTTTCGCGCAACCGTAGGATTTACCTCGATGTTGCTAAGACATTCGACTTGTAGTGGGTGCGGCAAAGACGTCAGCGTTGACACGTTCTTTGGACAAAATACTTGCGCATAAAATGATATTAGGGCATCAGCTGTATCCTTGACATTATTAGTCAGTCCGTTCTCTGTCTGGATAGGAAATACACCTGGTTTAACCTTGGTCGCGGTTTTTACGATGGTGTACAGCAACTTAGGAAGTCGTTCCATCTGGTCGATCAGCTTCCAATGGTGATATTGCTTGTCTTCTCGAATTAAGGACGTCACCTTGTTACGAAAACTACGAAAGTGTTCCCAAGATGCGTCTGTTCGTGTTATTTTATGTGCAGCCCATGCGGAGTTTCGCATGGCTATCCACTTTCGAGTGCGGCTTCGGAGTTTGAAGCAAAATGTTCTTGATTTCCTTTTGGGAACACAGGTAGAATTTTTGTCTAGTTTTGTACCGATATAACTTAACAGACTAGAACAATGAGTATCTGCATTCGTAAGATCGAGATGTTTGTCCTCCATAATCGTAATGGCACCGCGAAGGCCGAAGTAATCGACTCTCCTGATGAACTCAACGTCGCCCGACGCCCTTCGGGCGTTGCACACGAATTCGAAGGACAACACAAAATGGTCACTTAGCCCCAAAGGACTATGATACTGCACTGACTCCACTGCTGTTGCTTCGGAGGTTAAAACCAGATATAGAATTGATGATTCATTGAGGCTCCTTTGTCGAGTGAATGAACGGACATGGTTGTATAGGGGAGTGAAAGTGATAATCTCACGGAATTTGTACTCAAGGGATTGCTGAGTATGCACACTTTTGGAGTAGAGAAGTGGGAGGTTAAAATCACCCATTATTACCAATTGGCATCCTCTAAGGTTTCCAGCGTTGCGCATCATTTGTAACAACGTTTCATTGTGGGCATCGGAAGAGTTGGGCGAGCGTTAGATCACACCAAGTATACAGTTCTCTCCAGTTTCCAAGCGAAGGCTACACCACATGGTGTCCCCTAGCTCGAACCTTGTTTCAGGTACAGCTGTGCATTGAAGACGCTCGTTATAATACAAAGCAACTCCACCACCTGATCTTGAACGGTCTCGTCGAAGTAGGATCATGTTGGGAAGTGCCAGCTCGCAATCGTTCACCTGGTTGTAAAACCACGTTTCGGTAATAGCAAAGATGTCAGCTGAAAACTGAGCGTTAAAATGCGATAATTTGGCGATTTTGTTCCGCAAGCACTGTGCATTTGTGTATAGGCATTTAACAGTGGTTTTCGTATGTAGCGAGCCTACGCGGATGATGTTTGTATGTCCGACCCCCTGAGAGCCGGACCATTGCAGTTTTTTGAAAAAACTTTAGAGTTCAGTCTGTCCTTGTCTTCGCACGGCGTCGCTGCAGCTTGTGTTTCGGAGGCAACCTTCGGTATGCTGAGTCTGAGCTCATTTTATATATTTTTTCTGTGTATTTTCCAATTTTGTCTGACATAGGCTGTCATAGCAGAAGTTAGGAAAGTGAGTTTTAAAGGGGGTGGTCCATCGCCTTTGTAGTTTGATGACCTCGGTATCCTGAAGGTATTTGCGACAACACTTTCGCGTGCTCCAATCGCTTCTGCAACGTATAACCACTGTTTATAGTCCTGTTGTTGTTGTTTCGCGGCCGCTGTTGTACTGGTAGCCTCTGGAACGCCTAGAAGGATCAGACTGCGCTCATTGATTTTCTTACGAACGTCTCCGCCTCCTTTTCTTTCCCACCAGGGTATATCGGCGTAGATTCGAGTATTGCACGTAGGTATGTCACGTAACAAGTAAGAATTCAAAAGATTAATCAGAACTCAGAACTCAGAACTCAGATCTCAGAAAATTGTATGGTAGAAAAAGCATTAAGCTTAACAATAACCATAGGATGACAAGGTATATGGAACATATAAAAATATATAAAAAATATAAAATATCTCAAAAATCAATAGGGACACTCGCATACCGCATGGTTCGTCATAAACTCATCGAGTTTGGAAGCGAAAACCTCAACAGATTCTGATCGTGTGATTTCTTCAGGCAAATAGTTCCAAGTGAAACAAATTCTTACGAAGAAGAAATTACGACGTATATCCAATCGAGAATGCGGAATGCTTAAAGCCTTTGAATGTGTTCGTGTTCTAGTAAGGTCATTGGGCTTTAGCAAATGTTTAAGGGGATGGTTTACAGAATGCAGGATTTTGAAGGTCAACATAAGGTCACTACGTATCCGCCGTTGTGTAAAATCTTGTATGTTCAGTTTTAACATTCGCTCTGTGAAAGGCAAATTTCTGTACCGGGAGACCAACTTTGTAGCACGATGATAAATCCTGTCGAGTAGTTCGATATTTTTCCTCAGCCATGGTGCCCAGGCTTGGATGGAATATTCCATAACAGGACGTATATACGTGTTAATTACCCGGGGTAGGGTTTCGGGCGTAAAAATCCGGAATATCCTTTTAAGAAGACACAAGATACGGCAAGCTTTATTGTACACCATCCGGCAATGCTGTCCCGGCTTCAGGTTAAACGAAACCCAGATACCCAGATCTTTTTCTGCTGTGGTCCAGACGAGATCTTGCGTGCCAAGCTGATACGTGTGGTGCAGAGATTTCCCAAGCTGTAGCATTTTACATTTCGCAAGGTTAAATGGTAACTCATTTAACTGGGACCAACGAAATAAGATGCTTAGATCCCGTTGTAATGCCATACAATCATTAACAGACCTGACACGTTTCCAAATTTTAATATCATCGGCAAATAGTATCAAGTTGCATCCAATATCCTCTACTATATCGTTCATATACACCAAGAATAGAAGATGTCCAAGCACCGAGTCTTGCGGAACTCCACTCGTGACGTCTATTTTTCTAGATGAGGTGCTGCCAACGCGAACTTGGACGTGTCTATCAGTAAGATAGTCCCTTATCCAATTCAGCAATATTCCCGTTATTCCATAGGATTCGAGCTTTTTAATTAAGATGTCGCGGTTGACTCTATCGAAAGCTTTGGAAATATCGATGTAGCAAGCATGTACAGCCTCACCTTCGTCTAGTGCCTTGGTCCAATCCTCGAACGTTGTAAGAAGTTTAGATAAACAGCAACGACCTCTTCGAAAACCGTGTTGTGCTGCGGTCAAAATATTTTGGTTTTCAAAATGTTCTCTTATGCGCGCAGTCACAATGCGTTCCATTAATTTGGAGATCACAGGAAGTAACGTTGCCGGTCTATAGTTTGCTGTGTCTGAACGGCTACCGCATTTATAAATAGGAGTTATCATCCCTGCTTTCCATTGCGGTGGTATTTTTCCTTCATTTAAGCTGAGATTGAATATGCGAGTGAGAGGAGCAGTCAAAGCAACGCGACACCTGCGAAGTACGGCGGGGTAATTTTGTCTGCGCCAGGGGACTTCTTTTCGTTTAGTCGACAAAGTTCCCGCCCAACCATGTATTCGTTGATAGTCATTTCACTTAATAATTCGAAATGTGGTGAACTTGATGAAACTTGATATGGTATACAACGCTTGGGGTTGAAGACAAATGAGTAAAACGTTGCTAAAGCGTCGGCGGTATCTTGGGCAGTGTGGGTCAATCCATGAGGTGTTAGTACAGAGAATACACCTGGTTTGATCTTTGATCGTTCATTTACTATCTTGTAGAGAAGCTTAGGATTCTTTTCCATTCGCTTAAGCAAGTTCCATTGGAATTGCATGCGATCTTCTCTTACAAGAGTCGTGACGTAATTCCGTATCTTACAGAATCGCTTCCAAGTTTCTTCCGTACCAAAATTCTTATGAGTTACCCAAGACTCTCGCTTAACAGCTAACCATTTCTTCGTTCTACCCCGAATAACAAACTGGTTGTTGTAGCTGCATTTGTGTGGTACAAAAATCGAGTTTTCGTAAATCTTCGAATTGAGATAATTTAGAAACTAATTGTAATATGAGCCAGGATCCATTGAATCAAACTCATGAGTGTGTGCATCCCGGAAACTGATATTTGAGGATTCAAATTGTATTTTCCTTATGACTTTCGTCTGTTCACACAATCGTTCAGCACTACATACATAATCAAACAAAAGCACAACATGATCACTCTTCCCCAGTGGTGCCAGGTATTGTATACCCTCTACTGCGGTTGCCTCAGGCGTTAAGACAAGGTCAAGGGTTGAAGGTTGGTCAAGACCCCGCCAGCGAGTTGGCTGGTTAACGTGATTGTGTAGTGAATCAAATTCTATAACCTCCTTGAATTTATGTTCAAACGAAGGCAGGCGTGCCACCTCTCGAAAACAGATGCGGGAGATTAAAATCGCCAATGATACAATTGCATAGTCTGGCATCTGTGATGAGGTGCAATGATCGAGCGCTTATCATTGTGATGAGGTTTCGGATGATGCGAGCGGTAAATGATGCCGATCGTACAGTCATCTCCATGACTAGCTTACTGAAACACCCATCGTATCAGGAAGGCTGAGTCAGGATGATCGATGACGTTACAATGCGCTAAAAACGTTTCGTGATAGTTAGACTGCAACTCCACCACCGGAGCTTCCATCACGATCGCGACGAAGTAGTGACATTTTCGGAATCAAAAGCTCAGCATCAGTCATGCAGGGCTGGAACCAAGTCTCTGTTACTGCAACCAAATCGGGGGAAAGTCTATCACAAAGCTCACATAGTTCAGCTAATTTGTTAGATAAACACTGAGCATTTGTATATATGCACCTGATCGTATTTGTCTTACACAATGTCGAATCGTGTACTGTAGCTATTGGTCCGAATCGCGATGAGTCGGACCCTTTTCGTTTTTTGGGGTAACATTTGAACTGTCAATAACAAGATTGGCAATCGGCTGTGGTTGCGAGGGTTCTCTGGGTTCAGTGAGGGAAACACGCTTGAGACACTTAGTCTCACGTCTGGTGAAGATTTGAGCGGTTAGATTTCAGTCGGTGTTCATAGCGATAGCCTTTCAGTGATTTTTGAAGAGGAACTGGGCCCAGTACCTTTCTAGTTGGAGAGATCTGGGTATCTAAAAGTATCTTACGACAATGGAATCACGAGATTCCAATAGCATCGGCAATGTAGAACCATGCTTAAATCATGTTGCTTCTGAGTCCGATGCTGATGCTAATCAACATGTTTCGGGGGACACCGAGGAATATTAGACGACGTGGAAGTAGAGTTGTGTCGACGAGTGGATTGACCTCCTTTCCACCAAGTATGTCGGCTTGTACTTCGGCAAGGTCCAACGGGACAAGCACCCGACTAGTACGCATTGAGTATGGACTTTCTTCCATTTCAGATTTATTTCGCAGTGTCACCCTTAATAGGCGCGGCCGGTCTACGTGAGGGGAGTCTTTATGCCGGGTTAAGCGCGTCATTGATGTAGGTACCAACGCTTTCAAGCCCATGTGTGTACAGAGCTTAGTCCATTCATTGAGCTCATGTGCTTTTCTTGCTGAGAAAAGTGAATCTGTCGATTCCGGGATATTTGTGCAGATTACACTGAGAGCGATATCTGTCGTAGTAGAATGAGCGGTAACATTGCTTTTTTTTGGGAGGCTCGGATCTAGCAACTAGACGACGGGGAGTCCTGGACAAATTGTTCTCAATTTTACCAGATGAGGACCTAGGTAAACAGGTTTCAGTAGGTCCATCTGTATTACTTTCGGATGAGCTATCAACACATTCAGTTAAGGGAGCAGTTATTGGTGTAATTTCCTTTTCCTTGTTGTCTTGAGCAGCATTTATTTCGGGTCGAATTGCGTTGGCAAGTGTATCTACCAGAAGCGGTTTAAACGTTTCCTCAAGTTTTCGATAGCAATTTTCCAAAATCTCTATTCGAGATTCCAGCTTTGCCTAGTGGGGAGGATTTGTAGTCGTATCGATAGGCTGTTTACTTCGACATGCACAGCATACGTAGCAAACACCGGGTAAATCAACGTTGTTAATAAAACATATCACTTCTTCGTTAGGGCTTATCAATTTCTATGTATGTTACCAAACAGCCACAACATTTAACAACGAGGATTTGGCGCGTACCCCTTTGCTTACAAAATTTGAACACACATCACGTGCTGGCCTTCTGAGGTGAATAGGTTGATAGAGAAATATTATTGCTGATCTATGTTAATCAGATTAACAACCAACCATTGCATTACCAAATTAATATAGATAAAATCCATCGTGTTCATAAAATTGATTCAGCTCAATTAATTGATCGCATAAGTGTTGAAGGACTGCTTTCAAAAACATTATCATATCAAATTTATTCTATATGAACAGAGGCTCATGATCAATTTGATTATTGCGGTATGTATGAGTTCCGCATAAAATTTCTCCACGATCAACTTGGTAAATGTGACATCAAAATTTAAAATAAATTTAAAGTTTTGACTACTCGCATGTAACTAATCGTTTGAAATATTCATTCGATTTAAAGTGATGAGATATGGCTTCAAAACCTGTCCGATCTTATCATAAAGTCTTCCACTGAGATAAACAATATGCTCTAACTGATAACATTGATATTATTATAACTATTTATTCACGAATTTGTTTAAGCTTTTTGTGGTACTACACCCGTCGAAATAGTTACAATGTTGATCACGTCGGTCCTCACTAGATTCACGGGACACGAGTTTCGCTTTTATTTGAGCTCATCAACAGTATACATCTCTCCGCTTCATGTTGGATTCAAACCTCCGACCATCATCTTTCTGTCCCACGCCATACCAATTGGGCTGCCATCCACCGTTTGACCGATCGCAATTTAGCGCTCATGAATCTCCCCCTTCTGAGCTAGCACATTTGAGCTGCTTTGTATGAAGCTTCCACTTTAACACGTTATGCCAATTTTGGTCACATTAGATTAAACAGAATCACTTAGTGTCAACTTGCCATCACACCGCGGCGAGATAGCATGTGAAACTTGAGGTTTTGAACCTCAGTTTTTCATGTCCCAATTTGCATGCATAATCACAAAAATATCATATGAATAATGGTTAACACATTCCAAATGACCGGTTCCGTGCTTAATGTTCACAAAATCACTCGCCAGCTGAAACACGTTTTTTTGAATTATTGACTACAGGAAAGGTTTCCCGCATAAAGTTTGGCATACGAAACTCAAATTAGCCAGGTCTCTTTTAAGAAATGATAGATTATATATTTATTTTATAAACTTTTGAAACATTGAAAATAGTTT
>JACCGJ010005547.1:0-17971 GCA_013407085.1 Atriophallophorus winterbourni
ATAGAACCACAGGATAGTCAGCACAAGGGGTCGGGTAAAGTCCATGAAATTGGGTTTCGGTTACCAAAGTTCCGTAAATGGTGGGGTCAGAGGAAACACAGGGTAGTCAATACAGGGGAGGATGGATTGGCGTCAATTCGTATGTAGGTCTAGAGAAGAGAAAATGGGTGCAGCATCGGGAGCAAAAAGAAATGGGTGAAGTTAAATTCAATTTTTTCTTAGAAAGATATAGGTAAGAGTCAAAGCGTTCTTTAAAAATAGCAAGAAAAGGAGAGGTTACAATGAAAGACGGTAAATCATTCCAGGCAGAAGGAGTGCGGACTGAGAAGAAGAACATTCGGCAGTTTAACCGACTTGGTAGATGGGCAAGCTTTAAGACATGTCCCCAGGGTTCCGGAAGTAGGGGACATCGAAAGCAGTCTGAAGCACGGGTGTTTGGCATTCTTGAGAATCAGGAAAACCAAAATCAAATCCTCTCGAATGCGGCGGTAACTCATGGGGAACAAATTAAGTGGCTTCAGGCGATCTTCTAATACGACTGAACATTTATTCGATCGTGAAGTGACACGTTGTGGGTTTCGAGATGTTTTCGAGTACTTAGAAAGCACCATATTTAGCGAATAAACGTATGAATCCATATATGCGATAGTGAGAACAAAGAAACTTGCCGAGTTTCAAACTGCCCGCGTAGAAAAAAGGATCGGCATGTGATGTAATGTAGCGAAGATAGTTTGGACAGCAAGTAGTGACTAAATTAGGTTTCATGGTTCTTGTTGAAGGCGACATACTACCCGGTTGCCAAGCCCGGAGTGGGGAATTATCTTAAGGGACCCACCGCGAGCCTTTGAGTCAAAAGTCTTTCCGCAAGGCAGCGTTTTTTTCCTTCGCAAGAGCTAGTGACCATTTTGAGGGTTCTTGCGCCTCTCTCGAAGTGCTTCGGCGATTGTTCGAGTACGCCTCTCTAGCCTTTGCACGGCAGCAGGGATTTTTCCTCAGGGTTCACTCTTGATGCCGTTCCCGCTATCGGGTATTCCGCGAGGCAGCGGAGGTTTTAACTCAGGGTTCTCCTTTCAGGCTGACGAGCTCCATCTGCCCGCAGCAAACTGGTTTCAAGGCACCAGTCAACTGCCTTTGACCCCCCTCTTGTCAGTAGAAGCAGTTCCGCAACGTGCAAGCCAGAAACTGGGCTTTGATTGTCAGAGGCTGTTTGAGACGCTTATCATATAGGAGCATTTTATAGACAGTAGGAGCTCAAACTTACTGCCACCCCCGAATGTGACAACCTGAGAACCTATGAGTCACGAGCTACATGATAGTTCAAAAAGCTTCCTAAATTCCATGCAGCTCCACTAATGGAAGGTCTTACATAATGCACAATCACCCAAGACAGTAACACCCCGCTCGTCCCAACACATAATACATCCTTATCTCGTTACATCGCATTTGTCTCGTTACATTTGTGATCGAACCATAAAATAAAGCCATGTCCAATTTATTGCCTTAGGTTCAGATAGCTAATGGATGGGAAATAAAACATTTTGAAATTTGTTGAACAGCAAACTTTGTTTCAGTCATCATTGTATTCGTCCTATTCTTTTACTCTCTTATTGATATTGCGACATAGCTAGATGCAGAAGATGGCAACACCTGAGGGAGAGATAGGTATAGAATGTAGTTCAATACTGTGCTTGTAACTGTATACTAAACGTAATATTCTATTAATATACTACCAGTAAAAGAGAATATGAGGAAGAGAATAATGTAAATACAAGCTTACGTACTCAGTTGGGGGTTAGTGTTAAGTTGCCGCTAGCAATTCTCTCCCTTGTATTGTCCGTTAAATATAATTCAAAGCAGTAGGGTAAACCTATGAGGATAAGAGAAACAATATCTGTAATGTGTAGAAGACTTTTAGACGTTCGCCCTTTCCAACGAGAGTGTTGGTTTAGTTGAGTGGAACAAAACCACACACGGCATCCTGGAAAAACAACTTTATGCATAGAAACTTACGTATTAAATGTATCCACTGGTGTATAGATCCACGTATAACGAAACATTTTCGAACCATTTATGAAACGCGGATAACGAGTTCAAATCCCCTCGCTAATTACTGAATGCTAAAACTCGCCATAAATCCACCGGGGCCCCGTTATCCTAAACGCAACACAATTGATTATATCATAGCTAACTGTGTAACATTTTTATATACGCACCACGATGTTCAGTCACGGAATCACAAAGTGATTCTTGGTCATACACACAGAACGACGGAAATCAGCCAAAAACCCGTAGTGGAGTGCAAGGGATGGGTATGTGAGCAACACATTACTTCGGCCATCCATAAGCGCCTTGTGTGCTTGACCAAGAATCTATTTGTGATTCCGTGTCTGAACATCGTGGTTCGTTGTACGAACCCTATATAACAGTGTCATACAAGTATAACTTTGTTTACCAATTTACCACTTTTTAAAGGCTCACTGAACCTGATCTTTCTGTCCCCACCTGACGACGGCAAACAGGCAGAAACCGGAAGTGGAGTGTATGGGATGGGGTTGTGAGCAACACTTTACTTTGTGTAACATTTTAATAACAAATCGTTAAATATTTGCATTGAAAAAACACCACTTTCTGTAACAAATGGCGAATAAAATTTCACAACACGAAGGACCTTGTAAGTATGTAACAATATCGTTTAGCGAATGATGGCCTGAAAAAATCCTGACGTCTCATCGAACACGACGAGAATACCAAGGTACAGGTGATAAACTACTTTAAATTTGCTTCTGCGTTTTCAGACCATGTATACCTTATTCGAATTGATGATTTTACTATATACTGAAACTTCGCGGTACTTTCAAATCCATAACAGCTTTCGACTGATAAACCATGTATCGAGTTAAGTATGGAACAAAAGCGTTTCTAAATTTATTAGTTCTTGAATAAGGAATAACATAGTAACTTCTGGTGGAGGAAAAAGATTCACTAGAAGCAAGGCTTATTTTCAATGGATGTGAAAAAACAGAAGAAATAGTTGCGATGAACCTATTGCATTCACGAAAGTGACGATAAACAATAGTGTCTCAAATGAAATCCGCGCGGAATCAACTCAATCTTAAGATAAGCTTAATACTTCTGATCATCATAACCCTTTCAGGACGGATGTAACCTTTTGGTTACATGAACTTCGCAAGTCATTTTAAGCTAATTCTAACTGAATTTCTCGAATTTATTTTTGCATGGTGGCATACAGAATTTTGTCAACTGCAGGGTGGTTATCTTCTTTGTTCGCAATCATCATTGACTTGTCCACAGTGAAAGAGAAAGTATGTGCTGGTACGGGATTTGAACGTATCCTCACAATTCGCAGTTTTGTGAGCCGAATAAAAATGGTGTTAAAGTCTCAGTTATTATAAATGTTGTTCCAGTATGAACTGAGCTATGCCTACAAAAAAATTATGTAGAAAAAAATGGAATAAATTAGAAAATAGTCGAAATGCCTTGCGTTTAAATAGATGTAACCTTTATGTTACATCCGGCAGAAGTAACCAAAATCATACAGGCCTGTTGGAACTATCTCAGGACTGTGTAGCGCTCATTGTTTTTATCGGAGATCGCACGATCGATAACTGCTGACACTTACTCATACGCCCACGACTTAGATCTCATCTGATAGGCATCCATGGTGACCTATCTCGTAAAATCAAAGTTCCTAGTTATCGAACTTACTGGAAAAATGGCTTAAGCCTCGAAGCAGTTTTGAGTAATATGAGTCGAGACAAAGCGCTGTCTTCACTTCAATTATAACATTTTGCAGAAGGAAGATGGCAAAAAAGATGACAAACTATTTAAAATTCGACCTATTATGGATTCCATCAAATCTAACTGTCAGAAACTTCCACAAGAGAAACATCAAGCCGTGGATGAACAAATCATTCCTACGAAAGCGCATATCTCCTTAAAACAATACAATCCAAGAAAGCCACATAAATAGGGGTATAAAGTCATCTAGATCAGGATCAAGTGGCCTTATTTATGACTACGAGATTTTTACGGGGAAAGATCGGAAGAAGGAAGATGTCGAAGTTGGAGTGTCATCAACCTACGCACTTCGGCTTGCTGAAGGTATACCCAAGCACAAGAACTACAAGTTATTTTATGATAACTGGTTCTTTTCATTGGGCTTATCAAGAACGCTACAGGAATCTGGTATTCTCA
Source organism: Atriophallophorus winterbourni (assembly GCA_013407085.1). Classification (NCBI taxonomy): domain Eukaryota; kingdom Metazoa; phylum Platyhelminthes; class Trematoda; order Plagiorchiida; family Microphallidae; genus Atriophallophorus; species Atriophallophorus winterbourni. The sequence goes on from JACCGJ010005547.1 coordinate 4,216, forward strand.
ATGTGTCTACCGTCAGGGTTAACAGGCTAAAAAGATGTATACTGAAGAATGATAAACTGCTACAAAAAGATGGGAGTGGAAGTTACGACTTCAGAGTTGAAATCAATAGTAATATAATAGCTGTGAAGTGGTTCGACAAAAAACCAATTCACCTACTTTCTTCATATGCAAGAATAAAACCGGCTGATACAGTGATGAGATGGGATCGAAAACAGAAGTCATATGTAGAAGTTGGTAGACCTTTCGTTGTAAACGAATATAAAAAATTCATGGGGGGAGTCGATTTGTGCAATATGTTGATCTAACTTTATCGTACCGATTTCAAGTCGAAGAAATGGTACATGAGGATTTTTTTCTATCTGTTAGCTCTGAGTGTGGTAAATGTTTGGTTGTTATACCGAAGGACCTGTGATTTCATGAGTTCAACAGGAATGTGTCTCTGTGACTTCGAAGAAGACATAGCAATCGATCTAATGACTCCGCCCGTAACTCCAAGAGGAAGGCCAAGGTCTACAACAGACATGTAGCAACCGGCACAAAAGATGAGGAAAATCTCTTGCCCAGTAAATCCAGTCTGTTTCGACAACGTTGGGCATTTTCTGCTTATCTCGAAAACCCGGAAAAGATGCAAGCACTGTGTAAAAGGATTGATTAAAGTGAGATGTCGAAAATGCGATGCAGCTCTGTGTCTGACCTACGACAAAACATGTTATAGAGGCTATCACACAAAAGTACAATGCAGTGCCATAAGGAAATGACGCCTGAGAACTGATGACTTCTGCCGGATGTCACCAATTGGTTCCATTTTGTTATTTTCTCAATTATGTGAATATCACACACTTTTTATATTATTTGTGTTATTTCACCCCTGGGCAACTCGTTTCCTAAGAAAAAATATTTTATTTCGGGTTAGAAAATAATTCATGCATGATAGGGATAAAATCCTTCTCCAAAGGGCCAGGAAAAATTACGGGTGAAGCGTGAAGGAGATGTGAAATGATGCAAGAAAGTACAAAATGTTGAATAACTTTCAGTGGTATGGAGAGAGAACGGAGGCGAAGTGCATAGAATGACATTCGGCGCACCTTTATGAATTGATATGTAACATGTTTCGTCCAGCTTAGTTTGTCAGATATTGTTCCGCCAAGATACTTGGAGCTGTAACATCTTTCGAACACAGAGTCGTTAAATGAAACGCGAGGAATTTCATCAGAACGGGCTAAATAACGCAGTCCAGTCATGTTGCTTCAAAGTGTGCGAAAGGGCGGGTGCGATTTATTCTGGAGCAAACATCGAACCAAAAATTATGGTGAAAAAGACGCGTGTGATAATATAATTGTCACAGTAATATTAAATTTGCAAAATAAAAAAATTCTTCTAAAAATATATAAATTGAATTCATCGGAATGTTGATGGATGTTATTAAAGAAAAGTGCATAAAATATTCGAAGTTAAATTGAAAAACATTTAAAAAAAGGAGGGTTATGGAGAGATTATGGTTCAAATTGCATGAGGTACGATCCATGAAAGTCGAAGAACTTCCGTGGAATGGAAACCAAAACTGTTCGCCAGTAGGGCTTTCGATTCATACAGAAGAATCAGTTCCATGTGGATGAAGCACGGCCAGTATCACAGTTCGTTTGAGAGTCGGAGACACTGGAGCACAATTAAAGATATTCTCTTCACCATTATCATATTTTTCACATTTTCATTCATACCATCATCCTGTGGTGTTGTTAATTATTAACTTCTCAACCATAAATTCTTGAATACTTGAATACTTGAAGGGTATTCCTTCGCTCTTTCTACGCGTAGTCTTTGGTTTAGTTAGTCAACTGTGACTAATATTAATAAGACTTTTGAGTGTTGAGCATTTGGGTACTTATTACTTTGGTTCTATTCTAATAATATATAACAGCAACCGTGTGGACAACTTCTGGAACGTGCTCCCAGATTGTATAGTAAAACTTCCAAAGGTGTTGAATTTTAAGATAGAATTAGACGCTAAATGTCCTACCATAGTTCCGCACATTGTCGAATAAAAAGTTGTAAGAAAATGTATTGTTACATTTTCCATCTCTTATCTGTCTAGGCCTGGGAAACCTGACAGCATCTTGAACCACATGCATTTTAAGACTTTGCTGTACTTCGCTTAGCCTAAACTAGTGATTACCTACCTGGTGTGTGTTCACCCAGGTGCGTGGAGGAGAACGCTGACGTTGCTCAAGACACTTTCGCTCTTCAATCGCATATCCATGTAAATAAATAAATAAATAAATAAATATTTTATTCTTTGAATTCCAAGGCATGCTAAGCATGATCGATAATTATCAAAGTTGTTTGTATACATGAAGCATAAAAATGGACAATAATTATTAACATTTTCAAGGTCATACGTGCTGATAATTTTTCGTTCGTTAAAATGGTCCAGGTAAATGATAATCAATCAGTTTTACAGGAATTCAATATATGAGCAGTTATTGTATGAAAAATGTGGGGAAAATGTGAGGGGAAAAATGATACGAAGAATATTGAAGAACGATGGACCGGAACATCGAAGATGCGAGGAATCTCGAAGAAAGAAAATCTTCAAAAATGTTTAGTTGGAACACATTATTATTGTCGAATATATGTTCTAAATGGAGATTGTCTTTTCGTGGGTATTCGTAGAAGATTTGGCGTCCCAGTGTTGACTCGTTATTGAACCGGAATTCTTCAAATGGATGTAAAGAGGTAATCTGGAAAATAAATACTAAGGGACGGAGTAACTGTTCACTATGAAAGTTGAAAAACTGATATCACTGTTAATATCCAGCAATGCCATGATTGTATAGTTCATCTAATGAGACATCTAGGTTGAGAAGTTTCATTAATTTTTCAACTGTGAGAAATGAATTCAGATGTGATTTAAAATCACATAGTGAGGTACAAAGTCTTATGTTTTTCGAAAGAATATTCCAGAGTTTAGCGTATTTATTTAGGTAGAAGTTACTTCTTACTTTCGTACAGGATCTAGGTAATTCCACTAGGTTATCTTGATTTCTTAAGTTATATCTAGAACCTTGTCGGAAGCGAATAGACGAATTTATATCTATATTATCAGAAGATATTATTCTAAAGAACAGTATTAGGTTGTGTCTAATTCTACGGAACCATAGTGGTTCTAGCTTGAGCTGCGTACATCTTTCTCTATATGATTGATTCGAGCTATATCCGGTGATTGATTTGGTAAAAGTACGTTGTACTTTTTCCAAAAGGATGGTATCGGTTTTATTTATACTGCTATATATTATATTACAGTAATCAAAGAGGGGTATGGTGAAAAGTTTATAAAGTTCTAACTTACAGTGTGGGAGAGTAAAGAACTTATGAATCATATTAACACTCTGCTTTGCTTTTGAGATCACGTGATGTATATGCTCGTTGAATGTAAGCGATGCTGAATATTTGAACCCAAGATCACGTGTGCAATCGATAATTTGAATAGGATTACCATTAAGAAGGATTGAGTTATCAGGAATTGTACATCTTAAAGGCATGAACTTAGATTTTTCTACAGAAAATGAGAGACCATTAATTTTACCCCATTTGGATAATGCATCCAAATCTTTGTTTAGTCTGGCAATGTAAGTTTGTGTTTCAGAAGATGGGAAGGAAATTACTACTTTCATGTCATCTGCGAACAAGAATAGTTTACTATGAGAGACGACTGTATGTACATCATTTATGTATAGGAGAAAAAGTAATGGACCTAAAACACTGCCTTGTATCACGCCACTTGGAATCGGCAAGGTGCGCGATCTGTGACCATTAACCTCAACACAGTATGTGCGATCGGTAAGAAAAGAAGTGAGCCAAGAATGAAGATTGCCACCTATACCAAATGAACTTAGCTTAGATAGTAATAGGTTATGCGGTACTGTGTCGAAAGCTTTGGTTATATCAAGGAAGACAACTATAACTGAAAAGCCAATTTCAATTGAACTTGTGATGCAGTCTAAGTATTCTAGCTGGCAAGTAATGCAGGATCTTTTGTTAAGGAATCCGTGCTGTGCCTTAGAAAAGAAACTAGGTGTCAGATATTCAAGCATAGCTTTCTTTACAATTTTTTCAAATAATCTTGATAAGAAGGCTGTATGATTTATTGGTCGGTAGTTAGCAACTAAGTGTTTTGAGCCAGATTTGTATCTAGGTATAACAATTGAGTGTTTCCATTCTGCCGGAAAGGTACCAGATTTAATAGATGCGTTAAATAGGTTAAGCAGGAGAAGTTGAAAGTCTTTACCACCCATTTTGCATATGGCTGGAGGTATGCCTGCTGTGTCAGGTTTAAGACTGACAGTTGATTGCTGACATAATTTATTTATGTCACTCAGGTTTATACTCAAAGTATTTAGTGTATTCGGCGAAGGAAGATGACTGGTTGTGTAAACGTAGTTTGAATTGTTGTAGGTAGAGTTAAAGTAAAGAAGGAATTCTTCGCAGATAGCATCAGGTGAACTAACAATTGTTTCAACTGCGGATGAATTACAATATTTGATATTGAAATCTATGTTGCTGGGTGAGTTGGATGATCTTAACTTGAAAAGTTTACTTAGTGATTTCGGCTTATCCTGACTTATAAGAGCTTTGTTTTCGTCGGCTCTAAGCGTGCTATCTAAAGCATATCTGTGACTTCTTGATAGTTCATAAGAACGAAGAAGGGCGAATATGTCATGTGTTTTTACAGCAACGGAATGTAGTTTCATCATTTTCTTTTCTATTTTCTGGGCTTTCGTTAATTTTGTGTGCCTAATGAGCTTATATGATTCCTTCATAAGTAACCCTCTCAATTCTGAATGAAATGTTGAAGAGACTGTTGTGAAATCACTAGAGAGGAAGAATCGGCTCCAGTCTTCTCTTCTAATTAATTCTGACAGTAGATTCCAGTTAATGTAGTTGTAGGTATGCTTATTATTAGATGGCTGCGAAGAATTGACAGAAGTTGTGGCGCATAATATTTGGAATGATAATATTCTATGGTCACTGTTAAGGAAAGATGGAATTACCTTCAGGTTAGCTGGAATAAGGTTCAGAGTGAAGACTAGGTCTAAGATATTGTCATTTCTTGTAGGTTGGTCAATAAATTGCTTATATCCTAGTAAGTCAATCGTTCTAGTGAAAGATGTATAGCAGCTGTGATGTGCAGGATCGTGCCAGTTTAATTTTGGCATGTTGAAGTCACCAGCAATAAGCTTATATTTCGTGTCGTGTAGAGATGCTTCTATAAACGCATTAATTGAGGAATCCATTTTAGAGATGCTTGAAGACGGTGGATAATAAATACAACCTATTAAGAGATCTAAGGATGGTAATACAATCCATGTTGATTCATAGATGTTGAGCCATAGATGGACTGCATAAACCTTAAAGTGATATGGAGGCAGTCCAGAGGATCTGGGATGTACCGATGCTGGCATAGTCGCACTCTATACATTTAGAAACGTTTTGTGGCAACAAGTGTAGAGGCGAAGATTGGACACGCAAATTAAATTAACTTTGGGTGATAAAACCATCTACATCTTCTATTCACATGTTTATACGCTGGTGCTTCATACTAATCCAACCTGTTAGTGGCGAGCGTTTTTAAGCACACGTCAAAAAGAATGTAGGCAACTGAACTGAACATTCGTTTCAACTTCGTTCGTAGTCAATGTTTACCATCATTATGGACAAATTAGTGAATCCGTTACGATCTTACCGACCAGCACATCGCCACGAGTCTTGCTGTTCGGATTAGACGACGTTGACGGGCTTATCACAAGTAAAGATGGCAGCCAAGCAGATGTCTCTAGTTGTTGCTCTTCGATGGATGCGGACTATATCGTCAGACAACGTTCTGTAACATCCATGCAAGAGGCTGTTGAACCGGATACTCCTGCTTAAAGTAGCACGCCAAAAAACGTGCACCTCAATTGAGTGCTTCGACCGAGGGCCTAGCAGGATTAGTTTCAGAAGCACGCATAACTAGCACCCCAGTGCTGTACGCTAATGTGTGTAGCATAAGAAATAAGTGGGCTGACCTCTCTCTTCGTGTGGCCGAGATTCACCCCAGGGTTATAGCGCTTTCTGATACCTGGCTATCCGCGCTTGATGATGTGCTAATAAACATCAGCGAGCAGTATCTCGTCATCAAATGCGATAGACCTTGCGACAGGAGAGACGGTGGCGTTGCACTCCTCTTAGAGTATGGCTGAACAATACATGAACGGGTATATCCTCAACCAGTGAAAACGTTCAATTTGGTACTGCTGCCTCCAAGAACACCAGATTTGCGAACACTAAACTGTATATCGAAACCTCAGACAATCCAAGGCTGACCGCCGCTTCAAACATGAATAATCAATACCGAAACAATTGGACCAATCAGAACAAAGGTCACGCTCACGAGAGTCTCGTGATTGGCTGCCGGCTTCCTGCATACACAGCATCACCTCTCTCTCTCTCTCCTTTGAGCTTGAGCTGCGCAGCATTCTTGTAGGGGGTACAGGAACAGTATTCGGACATCGGTAGAGGCGTCTGGCATTGGCTTTTACTCCATTATCGAGCTCGTATGGTCCTGGAGTCAATACCCTTGTTATACGACTAGGTGGAGTTAGTTTGAAATCACCTTCCGGTACTTGCGCCTTTCGGAGTCTGACATAACGCCCAGGATGCAGTGTATCACCTGATTTTCTGTAGGTTTTTTGGTATTTGGTACGTCTGTCGTATTCCGCGCTCGAAGCAGTAGGATTCAATGGAACAGCGGCATTCAGCTTTGTACGTATCATTCTCCCAAACATCATTTCGGATGGAAGCTTCCCGGTTGCCATATTCGGGGTGTTTCTATGGCTTTCCAATGCTGTAATAACTGCGTCTTCCCATCTTTCCCCTTCGTCAACAATGGCTTGTACACTTTCCTTGAGGGTTCTATGCATTCGCTCAGCTAAGCCGTTTGCTGAAGGGTTATAGGGTACTGTACGGACATGTCTTATATTGTTTTCTTGCAGATATTTGGCCAATTCAAAACTTTTGAATTGAGGTCCGTTATCAGTGACAACTTCTTCGGGAATTCCGAAACGGGCAAAAATATAACGGAACCATTTGATAACAGTCGAAGCGTTGATGTCACCACATAGTGAAGCTTCCGGTTATTTTGTATAGAAGCATGTTGCAATTAGAATGTTTTTCTTCGAACTTGGAGCCCGAGCAAATGGCTCCAAGATGTCTGCTGCAATTTTACTCCATGGCCTCATAGGATACACGATCGGTTGGATAGGAGCTTTGATTGGCTTCGCAGACTTATCTGAGTTGCGGCATGGTGTACACATCTGAAAGGCATTCTCCACAGCGGAATTGAAGGCTGGCCACCAATGGTATTGTCGAATGCGAGTCTTGGTTCGTAAGATTCCTAGATGTCCTTCATGTGCACAGGAGATGACCGTCGACACAAGTTCTTGCGGTATAACGAATTTGCATCCACGCATCAGACATCCATCAATAAATGCTAGCTCGTTCCGCACATCATAGAGAGGAAGAAGCCTTTGTGTTATTTGTCGTTTTTCTCACCAACCGTTCAGAATAAAATCAATCACGCGCTTCAATACTGAATCATCTTTTGTTGAATCATTTCTCGACTGATTGCGTGTACGCAGGATTATTTTATCGCAGATATCATACGGTAGTCATCAAGGTCGTCTGTTTCAGTGTCACAAGTCAAACGTAATCTTGGAAGCGCGTCAGCCAGTTGGTTTTGAACTCCTGGAATGTACGTGACATCAAAATCGTAATTCAGCAATCGAGCATACCAGCGACTGATTCTCAGTGGTTTTTGTCCTCGATTACCTCTGGTCAGTAATGTAACGACTGCTGAGTGGTCAGTACGGAGCGTGAACTTCCTGCTAAAGAGGTAAATATGCCATTCTTCGCATGCCCACATAAAAGCCGAGGCTTCTTTTTCGCCAACAGAGTAGTTCCTTTCCGTTTTAGACAGTGATCTCGAGGCAAAGGCAATCACTCTTTCTTTACCATTTTGAAGTTGTGACAGGACAGCTCCGATACCCACATCTGACGCATCTGTCGACAAATATGTTGCACTGGTTTCATCAATCAGTCTATGTATTTCTTGGTATGCGTTTTCCTGATCGTTTTCCCACGTAAAAACGGCATCTTGCTAAGTTATCCTCGGAGGGGCTCGGAAATCGTAGAGAAGTTCTGAAGGTGACGGAGGTAGTAGGTGCACAAACCGAGAAAATGTTTGACATCCACAGCGCTCTGAGGCTTTGGGCACTCCAAAATAGCGCGTATATTATCCACACTTGGTCGAATTCCAGCTGCTGTGATTGTGAAGCTCAAAAAGTTAACTGAAGTCGTAGAAAACGCACATTTGCTGGAATTCACTCGAAGATTCAGATCAGACAGACGTTCCAGTACCGCATCTAAGTTATGTTGATGATCGCTTTCATTCTTCCCGAAGACACATATATCATCCATGTAGGCGATGCAACCCTTCAAATCCGCGAGTGATAGAGTAATAAACTTTTGCCACGCAGCAGGCGCACTACTCAGACCCATCGGGAGGACTTTGTACTGAAATAGACCATCAGGGGTTAGAAAAGCTGTCAGAGCTCTGGATTCAGGTATTAGAGGCATATGAAAGTAGGCACTCTTGATATCCAGCTTGGAGAACACTTTGGATCCGGACAGTTTGGTAATTAATTCGTCAGCACTGGGTAACGGAAATCTTTCGACAACGATCTGCTTATTCAATGCACGCAGATCACTTCATATACGAACAGACCCATCTTTTTTTGAAACGACCACTAGGGGATGTACCCAATCGGAACATTGTATGGATTCGATGATATCCTGATCAACCATTTCTTTAATAGAACTCGAAACAGCTTCCTTCTTGGCCAAGGGACGTGGCTGATGAATGGCGACTGGTTGCACATCCACTTTCAGACGAATATGATGTTGGGCATTCTTGATTCTCCCAATTCCGCTTTCAAAAAGTTTGGGATATTTCGACTGTACATGTTGAACATCGATGGCTGACACATACATATTGTTTATGTTCGGGTTAACTTTCAGAGCAACCATTGCATTGCGGCCAAGTAGGGGCTTTGTTTTATTTCCAGATACGTAAACAGATACTGGACACCATGAGGAGTCATGCAAACAAATATTCACGATTATGAAACCCAGTATCTCAATCTTATCACTGGAATAACTGCCGAATTGATAGCGAGAGGGCTGAATGGGAAAGTCTGTCGAATAGTCTTCGTAAAAGTTTCGAGGAACAATCGTAACAGGAGAAGCAGAATCTAATTCCATATTCAATGAAATTTTATCATGACCAATATCGAAAAGCACGGAGTGGATGTCAGATGCTGGTAACTTGGGCTCAGTCGGTATACCCATAGTATTTCTAGGTGCAAATCGCAAGGCGTAAATTGTAGTTATGTCATCAAATTTTTCCGATTCATGGGGACAAGAATCGATAAGGTTGACTCGGCGGCCACGACACACCCGAGCAAAATGTCCTTGCTTACCGCAAACTCGACATTGAGCTTTTAATGCTGGACAGGATTAAAAGTTTGCCTTATGTTGTGTACTGCCGCAACAATAGTATTTCATGGAGCTGATGTTCTTACTACTTGTAGCTTGTGTGACGTTGATTTGATGTGACTCGGAACGTCTTCGCTCCCTCAATCTCTTTTCAGTGAAATACAGAAGGCTCCGTGTTGACCTCATTCTCACCTACCAAATCCTCTCATCCACTGATCACCCTTGTAAACACATTCTCGTCCTTAATCGTGAAACTTCACATCTTCGTGGCCATTCACTCAAACTTTCATATCAACACTCACGCCTCAACTGTCGCAGGCATTTCTTTTCCCTCCGGATATGTAATCACTGGAATAGTCTACCCCAGGAAGTCGTATCCGCAACATCCGTAGAGGTTTTCAAACGGAGTCTGGACGCTCATTTAAATGATCTCCACAACAACATACCTTGAGGCCTTGTCTGTCCGATTGCTGTTCTCGGATCAGCACTGATCCACTACACCGCATCGCGTACTAGCTTCATTTTTTCAGGTACGTTGTCCTCCTTGCCTTACTACTCCGTTCATTCCCTTCCTAACCACTTGTCAGTTTTACTTGTTTCCAGGTCTAACGCCACCCCGATGCCTCCGTATTCTGCTACCGCCTCGCAATATAAGGAAGGTGCAATTCCAAAGCGAGTGTGACCTGCTATAAGGCCTCCCCGTCCCCGAACACATGACACTCACAATTTTATTTCCACCACACTGTACATACAAACCTGTGGTTATTTTTAAGCTATGCTTTTACACCACAATAAACCATTGAACCATTGAACCATTGTGGGATGCTGAAATAGCTTGTTTCCCTCCTTAACATCGTATTTCGTTCGAGCAATCTCACACGCGATGTCCCACGTCAATTTGTTTGCATCATGAGTCAGGATTGCTTCACGCGTGCCATTGTCAGATAATCCCATGAGAAGTTGTTGTATTAAGAACGTATCTTCAACTTTCTTTAGAGGAATATTGTTGTATTCACACGGACGAGCTGCATGCAGTAGTCTGGTTATTAATTCATCAACTGGTTCTCCGGACTCTTGGCAAACCTTCGAGAAACGAAACCAGGCAACATATTTGTTTACTCGAGGACCTCAGCATTTATCTAGCGCAGTAAATGCTCCTCTGAAGTCACTTTGGCCAACTGTAAATCATCGAATACTCGTGAGCCTTCACGACCAAGATTAGAACGTAGTAATTTCAGCAAAATCACTGAATTAGTTAAATATTCTCGTTTGGACACACAGAGTAAGTCCACAAAGTCACAGAATGAATTTTTCCAATTTTTCCAATCATCCGAAGTAGGCTTTTTAGCACCAACGGGCCAGAATTCAGTGGGAGGCCGGAGGAAATCCATTGGAATCAGTAATGTGAAGAAAGTAGATGCAGATTCGTCAAGAAAACTAATTGAAACTCGCGACGCTAATTGCTGTGTCCAAAAACACCAGATTTGCGAACACTGAACTGTATATCGAAACCTCAGACAATCCACGGCTGACCGCCGCTTCAAACATGAATAATCAATAGCGAAACAATTGGACCAATCAGAACCATGGTCACGCTCACGAGAGTCTCGTGATTGGCTGCTGGCTTCCTGCATACACAGCAGTTACTAGTATCCTGACTTGCTACAAGTAAGCCCGTGCAATTGCTTGTGCCAACGTCACACCCAGTGCAGCCCAGCAGGAGATTACACAGCTGATTGAGACGCTCGGCAGGTTGTTTTAATTAGCTTTCAGCGTACTCATCTTAGGTGATTTTAACCTTCCAGAAATAAATTGGGCCGTCCCTATAGGTTCAGTCACCAAGCAATCCGAAATGTTTCTTGAATGGCTCCATGATCATGCGTTGCATCAGCATGTGAGTGATACTACGAGGTTACGTAATGGATGTACTCCATCCACTCTCGACCTGGTATTGTCGTTCCAGCCGGAAGCCGTTAGTCTTTCAAAAAACCTATCACTGATCGGCAAAAGCGACCACGTAATGATAAGCTCCGAAGCGGTACTTCCTTTTACACAGACATATTGCTCGCCCTAGATGCGATTTTAGGTTTGTAGACTGGGATTTTCTTCTACAAACTTCAAAATCTTTCTCCCAGTTCTCTAACAATTTCAATGCAAGTGGAAAGTGAAATGGAGTTTCTAAGTATTTTAATGAATAAATAAATGAATAAATGAATGAATAAATAAATTTTATTCTTGGAAATCCAAGGCATGTTAAACATGATCAATAATTTCCAAAAGCTTTGTACAATCAGATTATAGGTTGTACATTTGCAAAAACAATTTGTTCAAGGTCATTTGTTTCAGCGGAATTTAACGTTCAATAAATATAAAGGTAACGGTATTTAAAGTTATTTCCAGGTAATCGGAACGTGATCTGATATATTACGAAATCACAGCTTTTGCTAAAAAAGTCTAGAATGTTTCCGGCAACACTGATGATCAATGGATAAAGTCCATCAAAGATGCCCGAAGAATCCCTATTGTTGATGTTCCAGACTTTTTCATTTTGATTATTGTAAATAGATTGATCTTTCCTGACCATGAGCCGTTTTCTTGTCCGCTAGGCGAAGGTGGTTTATTTCACTAGTTCGAGGTCTGGGGGCCAGTTTCATTTTGGTGCGGCTTGAGAATTTTGCTGTGGAGATAAAAAAAACTCAGAGACGAGAGAATGTTGTTTCGAACGATAAGAACGGTTATTTAATATCAATAACCAGAAATGCCATTATTATATAAATCATCAGGTAGAACATTTAAATTAAGTAGATTGCAAATTTTATCAACGGTAAGAAATGAAGCTAGATATGATTTGAATTCATTTAGAGAGGAACTGAGTCTTATATATTTTGGAAGAAGATTCCACAGTTTAGCATATTTAGTCAAGAAGAAACTGTTCCTTACTTTAGTACGAAACCTTGGTAACTTAATAGTTTTTTCACTGTTTCTCAAGCTATATTTAGAATCATGCCGGATATGAATATTCGAACGTATTTCCATATTATCCGTTGACAGTATTTTAAAGAATAAGATGAGGTTATGCTTAAGTCTGCGAAACCATAGAGGATCGAGTTTCAGTTGTATACATCTTTCTATATAGGATAGTTTGGTGGTATAACCGATTATTGATTTTGAGAAAGAACGTTGTATCTTTTCTAAAACTATGCTATCGGTTTTATTTATATTAGTATATATTATGTTACAATAGTCAAAGATAGGAATGGTGAATAATTTATACATTTCTAGTTTACAATGAGGCTGAATTATAGATCTGTGTATAGTATTCATACTTTGTCTGGCTTAAGTAATAAGGTGGCGTATCTGTTCGTTGAAAGTGAGTGATGAAGAATATCGAAATCCTAAATCACGCGTGCTGTCAATCATTTGAATTGCGTTATTGTTTAGAAGGATTGAGTTATTTTGTATCGTGCATCTTATAGGCATAAAATTAGATTTTGCTGTTGAGAACGTTAGACCATTATTTTTTGCCCAATCTGCAAGGGCAAGAGTTGCAAGAGTTGCAAGACAAGCACGTTCCGCTGCAAGTCGTGAAAAAGAATCATGGGCCGTCCTGGTGGACTCTTCGAGTTCGTCGATCTACCCGTAAATGAGATCGTTTATGGCGGCAATATAAGCTTTCTATCACTTCTGGTTCTTGGGTCTGATACAAAACCGCTCGGAACGTTTGTGTTAAAAAACAGCGTTTGCTCAAACAGGAGTTTGAGTTATCTTTAGCTAGGGATGCTAATTCCAATCCCAAAAGATTTTATAGCTAAGCTCGAACCAGGGAAAGCATTTGAGTTGTAAATCTGGAGGACGGAAAAGTAGCCGATACTGATCTGTCTAAGGCGACTGCCTTCTCCAGTTTCTATAGTAGCGTTCAGAGACATGATAATTTTTCAATGCTCCGTCTAGCTCGTTTAATCTACTACCTGATGCTCCTGCACTAGATGAGTGGTCCTTCATGGAATCCGAGGTGTATGAAGCATTCATCCATGTTCGCGTCAACAAAGTTGAGGGACCAGATGGTATCTACTCGATTATGCTAAAGAATCTTGCCCCAGTGCTTACAGAACGTTTATACAAGCTCTTCAGTTTATGCTTGAACCTGGGAGTGGTACCTAGTGAGTGG
>JACCGJ010005548.1:0-15745 GCA_013407085.1 Atriophallophorus winterbourni
GCATTACACCTGCATATGTTCATCTTATAGCGTTAACCCCGGACATATAGATAACCCTTTATTCTGCAAAATATAAAATATGGCTGCTAAAATCCAATGTATCAGCTGAAGAAAAGATCTCGGTGTCCAAGATACTGGATTCTAGTAAAATTTGTTTGTCTTCTTATAAGATATTCAATCCAAGTATGGGCACCATAACTGTCGGACTATACTAAACCCCTTGACCAGACTTATTTTCATGTGAGAGCAGTTTGTCACATCCAACAAAAATCGATTTTCCAAGAGCGAATATCCAAACTAAAACTACAAGATCCCACTAAAGACGCTTACAGAGTCACCTTATTTAAGCCTTCATAATTATTCACACCGAAAATCAGCAACTCAAACATATACTAAATTCCATTTTTCCTATTATAACACGCAAAAATTAAAAGGCTGTGAACATCCGACAGTTTCGATCGAATGTTTGCTGCAATTAATTTTTCTCCGTTAGAATTTGCTTTACTTGGAACGCATTGTACGTAGAAATCACTTGCGGCTTTTTCTTCAAAGCATACTGAAACCATCCCTTTACACACTATCTAAAGCACATTGGCATTACTCGAACACAAAAACATTCAAAGTCTTTAACCATTCCGCATTCTCGATTGGATATTCATCGGAATTTGTTCTCGGTAAAAATTTGTTTCACTTGGAACATTTTGCTTGAAGAAAACACACGCTCAAAATCTGCTGAGGTTTTCGCTTCCAAGCTCGATGAGTGTATGACGAACCATGCGGTATGTGACTGTCCTTATTGATATTTGAGAGATTTTATAATTTTACACCATATACCTCATCAACATATGGTTATTGTTAAGCTTTCTGCTTTTTCTACAATAAAACTTTATGAGTTCTGAGTTCTGAACAAATCAATTATATCTAGTCCTGCCCTGCGAAAGAAATGCGCTCCATTTTCAAGTTTTTCGTGTAGATGAGATTTAAATCGTAATTTCCAAATTATACAAAATCTTTTACGAACTGTGTAAACACTGTATCAAATTAAATATATGAGGTTTTCGGGAGCACCCCGCCATAGTTCAGAGGGATACAATAAGCATTGCGTTGCGATGAGCGATCTAAACAATTTTCCCAACGGAATTTTACTCGGGGTTAATATTTGCCTCCGTCGCTTACTACCATCCAAATGAGCGTATCGCCCTAAGGTTCATTAATTCGCCTGAAATCGTTGCAGTTATTAATCGACCATGACGCTGTATATTCTGATAGCAGATGCGTTTTAGTCCCATCTCTCGCTCGTTTGGGCTTCGCTTATATTATGTTTGAGGCCCTAGTGGTCTCTACACATTCATCATTGTACACGTCTACGTATTCAACCTTTCACCAACACACGATTCAAACGTCAATCAGCATCACGTGTACAATTATCGATCTTCGCCGCCCGGTAAGCGATATCGACCACTTTTCAAATTATTCAAATGGCGCGAGGCAACCAACAACGGGATCGGAGACGATAACACCAACGGGCAGCGAACAACAATACTGCCCCTTTTCTCCATTTCCATTCCTCCCGTTTTTCTTCAAACCATTGTACAGAACAACACCGCCACTTCATGAAGATAAGATTCGGTAAACAATCGTTGTTCTCTGAGCCGAGACGAGGGGGCTCGAAGGGCGAAGCCATCGCTAGTACGCCGTCATCAGTGAACACCACCAGGGCCATAAACAAACTGGAGAGCCCGAAGAAGAACACACGGTGAGTTCGTTCCTGATCATTTGACGATTCTATAATGCACCAAAATTTGCATGCCATACTGCACATGAGTGAGTTTCAAAGAGATTCTAGCCCTAGCACAATCGCATTCACTATTCCCCAGTTCTGGACTCAAAATCCAGAGCTGTAGTTCATGCAGAATCCTACTTTCAGATAAAACGCATTACGTAAGATAAACTTAAGATCCATTATGTGATTAGCTCATCACATGTCAATCATTGTCCTTATTTCAAGAAATTTTGTTGAAAAAACCATGTACTTATGAAAAACTAAAATCAGCCCCGCGACTCACAGAGTCCGAACGGCTTCGTCTTCAGCGGCTTTTGACACAGGAAGAGTTGGGGGATCATACACCGTCCCAACTACTCAGAAGCATGCACGCATTGATCAGCAACACAACGATCGTTGAGCGCTTCTTGAAACAAATTTTCCTGCAACGCCTCCCAGTACACGTTCAACAAATATTGGCTAACTTCGTGGACGATTGGTATCACACGGAAATGGCAGTTTGGTAAATCGGCTCAACTGGCTTATGAGTCGCAGCTCAATTAAACGAGGTTTATGCTGGTACCAGACGCGCTTTGGAAGTAGAGCACAAAAGTGCTCTTAGCCATGCTCCTTTCAGAAATCGGGAAACTCGAATGCCAGGTCGTGATGGCGGCCGCGAAGACTGGTATTTGTCACAAGGATCGCCTCTTTTGTTTACGAGAAGTTAATACAAAGATGAAGTTTCTCGACGATACTGGAGCTCAGATAAGCGTGATACATTCACGGTCACAGGATACAAAGAAATTATCCAGTATCGTTTTGCGCGCAGTCAACGGTACAGCCATAAGCAAATACGGTAAAAGATTCCTCACCCTCAATTTAGTCCTATCATTAGCGTTTTCACTATAGCCGATGTTCCTAATCATATACTGAGCTTAGACATATTCCAACACCATAGGATTGTGGTAGAACCTAGGCGGTGCAAACTTATAGATGGCGTTACGAATCTGTCAATCAACGTCTCATAAACTACACGTACGTCTCCCACCATAAAATGCGATATACAACACTCCACCGCACAAAAAGCTAATAGAGTCTTTCATGGATATCACAATTCCTAACTATGAGATGTCAGACGTAAAGCATGACGTTAACCACAAGGCATAACTATTCGCCCTTCCATCAGCACGTGGGGAGGTCCGATAAACGTGGTTCCTAAGAAGACAGTCAACGACTGGAGACCATGCGGAGATTATAGAGGTCTGAATAAGCTCACGAAACCAATCCAATCCCGCAGTTGCGCGATTTCTCCATGTCCTGCATCATATTCAAGTGTTCAGCAAGATCTTGTTCGTGCGTATCACCAAATCCCGGTTGACCCAGTGGATGTTCCAAAACTGCAGTGACCACACCGTTTGGTCTCCGAGTTTTTACGCATGCCCTTTGGATTATCAAACGCCGCGCAAACGTTCCAACGTTTCGTGAACCAGGTTGCGCATGGACTGAATTTCGTCTTCGTCTACATCGACGACATTCTGGTTGCTAAAAGATCAAACAACTCCCTTTAGACGGAACACGCGAGACCATAATCTGTGACACAACGACAGGTACACCACGACCAATCGTTCCTGAAACGTATAGAAGAGTCATATTCGATTCTATTCACAATATGTCGCACCCCGGTGTCCGCGTCACGCGACGTCTAATAGCAGATCGCTTCGTATGGCCTGGAATTAACAAGGAAGTGCGGGAGATGGCCAAAGCCTGTCTCTCGTGTCAAAAAGCTAACGTCCAACGCCACATACGGAGCTCAATCGGAACATACGACGATAACTGCACGCGTTTCAGACATGTTCATATCGACATCGTCGGACTACTGCCAATCTCAAAAGGTCAGCGATATATCCTGACGTGTGTATATCGATACACGCGTTGGCTGGTAGCTGTAACCAACCGGGACATCAATTCAGAAACGATAGCGAGAAACTTTGTCGCACACTGGGTCGCTAATTACGGCATACCTGAAATTGTGACGACAGATCACGGTGCACAATTCGAATCAATGCTATTCAGGGCCTCACAAGACTGCTCGGAACGAAACGAATTCGAACGACAGCTTATAATCCCGCAGCAAATGGGATGAACGGATGCACAGACAGTTAAAGGTATACGTGATGGCTCAACCAGAACAAAGCATATGGACTGAACACCTACCGCTGGTTCTACTGAGCCGGTGGACATCATTAAAACAGGACTTGGAATGATCATCAGCACAGTTAGTCTACGGTACTACTCTCAATGTCCCAGCGGATCACGTACACCGATCGCAGTGAAACCAATATATCGATCCCAGCGATTTTGTACAGCATTAACATGCAGCTATGCAGTCTATACAACCGAAACCAACGCGACAACAGAACAACACAACATACATCCCGGTAGAGTTATCTACCTGGTCCCATGTGTTGGTCAGGGTAGACTCAGTACGTAAACCACTAGAACCTCCATACGACGGACATATTGAAGTCCTCATACGTCATCCAGAGCATTTTGTTGTCGACATCAAAGGTAAAAAGGAAACGATATCCATTAATAAATTAAAACCAGCTCTTATTGAAAAAGAAATAGGTGGAGATGAGTTAAGTAATACACCAAAAATTAAACAAGCCATAGACAAAAATAAGCCCGAAGGTCAACGTAAAACAAGATCAGGTCGACATGTTCACTTCCCGGACAGACAAGCATATGTACTAAATTAATTGAACAACAACTGGCCCACTTTTTTTCTTTTACAAGGTATAACGAGGACGAACTCACCCTGGAATCAAAAGACCCAACTTCCAGCGAAGAATACCCTCGGAGAACATCGAAGAGATAGGCAGCCATGGGCCATTTCCACTAATCCGCTCCAAAACTCTGGATAGCAGGTTTGCCGGTCGTACTTAGAACGGGTGCAATCTATTTTTGGGCCCCCGAATCGCCTTTTTTAATCCCGACGATCGGCACCCAGTTCTCTACACTGGAGAGGAGCTGTGTAGCAGACCATTGTCTCTACACATTCATCATTGTACACTTCTACGAATTCAATGTTTCGCCAACACAATTCAAAGGTCAATCAATGTCACGTGTACAATTTTCGATCTTCGCCGCCCGGTCAGCCAAATCAACCAACTTTCAAAATGGTGCGAGGCAACGAACAACGGAATCGGATATAATTTGGTTACGGCCCTAGTGGTGCTTGCTGATAGCGGCTCCTAGCGTCGGCTTCGCTTTCGAACCCACACGGCTTGGCTCACAGAACAACACTGGTACACCGAATCTTATCTTTTAAGAACGGTGTTGTTGTTCTGTACATTGGTTGAAACGAAAAACAAAAGAATGGATCGGAGTACAGAGGCAATGTCGTTGTTCGCTGCCTGTCCGTGTTATTATATCTGATCCGATTGCCCGTTGCTTCGCACCATTTGAATGTGTATTTGAAAGTTGGTCGATATGGCTGACCGGGCGCGAAGATCATTAATTGTACACGTGACGTTGGTTGACCTTTGAATTGTGTGTTAGCCAAAGGTTGAATAAGTGGACGTGTACAATTCTGAATGTTTAGAGACAATAGTCTGCTACACAGCTCCCTTCAGTGCTGAGAACACTGGGTGCCGATCGTCGGGATTAAAAAAGGCGATTCGGAGGCCCAAAAAATAGATAGCACCCGTTCTAAGCACGATCGGCAAACTCGCTATCTAGAGTTTAGGAGCGGAGGAGTGGAAATGGGCCAAGGCTGACTGTCACTTCGATGTTCCTCGAGGGTATTCTTCGTTGGAATTTCGGTCTTTTCATTCCACAGTGAGTTCGTCCTCAAAATACCCTGTGAAGGAAAAAAAGAAGTGGGCCAGTTGTTGTTCTTTTAATTTAGAACGTATGTTAATCTATCCGGGAAATGAACATGTCGACCGGATTTAGTTATTCGTTCACCTGCGGTCTTATTTTTGTCTAAGGCTTGCTTAACTTTTGGTGTAATGCTTAAACCGTCTCCACCTGGGTCTTTTTCGATAAAAGCAGGTTTTAATCGATCAATGGATATTGTCTCCTTTTTACCCTTGATATCGACGACAAAATGCTTTGGATGACGTTTGAGGACTTCGAAAGGACCGTCGTATGGAGGTTCTGGTGGTTTACGTACTGAGTCTACCCTGACTAACACATGGGAGCAGGTAGATAACTCTACCGGGATGTATGTTGTGTTGCTCTGTTGTCGCGTTGGTTTAGGTTGTATAGACTGCATGGCTGCACGTAAGCGCTGTACAAAATCGCTGGGATCGATGTATTGGTTACATTGCGATCCGTGTACAAGGTCCGCTGGGACATTACGAGTAGTACCGTAGACTAACTGTGCTGATGATCATTCCAAGTCCTGTTTTAATGATGTCCACAGGCTCAGTAGAACCAGCGGTAGGTGTTCAGTCCATATGCTTTGTTCTGGTTGAGCCATCACGTATACCTTTAATTGTCTGTGCATCCGTTCATCCCATTTGCTGCGGGATTATAAGCTGTCGTTCGAATTCGTTTCGTTCCGAGCAGCCTTGTGAGGCCCTGAATAGCATTGATTCGAATTGTGCACCGTGATCTGTCGTCACAATTTTAGGTATGCCGTAATTAGCAATCCAGTGTGTGACAAAGGTTCTCGCTATCGTTTCTGAATTGATGTTCTGGATGGGCATAGCTACCGGCCAACGCGTGTATCGATCTACACACGTCAGGAGATATCGCTGGCCTTTTGAGATTGGCAGCGGTCCGACGATGTCGATATGAACATGGTTGAAACGCGTGCAGTTATCTTCATATGTTCCGATTGTCTTCGTATGTGGCGTTGGGCTTTAGATTTTTGACACGATAGACAGGCTTTGGCCATCTCCCGCACTTCCTTATACATTTCAGGCCATACGAAGCGCTCTGCGATTAGACGTTGCGTAACGCGGTCACCGGGGTGCGACATATTGTGAATTGAGTCGAATATGACTCTTCTATACGTTTCAGAAACGACTGGTCGTGGTGTACCTGTCGTTGTGTCACATGTTATTGTCTCGCGTGTTCCGTCTAAAGGGAGTTGTTTGATCTTCAAATTTGTGTTAGACAACTGCTGAAGGAAGTTTTTCTGTTTGCTCTGAAGCTTAGCCAGTTCTTTCAGATCAATCGTAGGGCTGAGATTATTAGTGTCAATGGAAGATCTGGGCAAGTCGTCGGCAACTTCGTTCTTGAATCCAGGAAGGTAATTGATTTTCGATGTGGATTGCGAGATATAGTCTAACTGTTGTATTTCGCGTGGATTGTACTTATCAGA
The DNA here is from genome assembly GCA_013407085.1 of Atriophallophorus winterbourni. Lineage (NCBI taxonomy): Eukaryota > Metazoa > Platyhelminthes > Trematoda > Plagiorchiida > Microphallidae > Atriophallophorus > Atriophallophorus winterbourni. Next base: position 7,098 of record JACCGJ010005548.1, read on the forward strand.
TGCAGAGGATAGCGCGTAGGTCAATCGCTTATGATCTGTGAGTATCTCGAATTCGCGGCCTTCTAATAAGTGACGGAAGTGCCTAATACTCAGATACACCGCCAGGAGTTCGCGACCAAACTTACTATACTTTTGCTCTGCGGGTTGTAGCTTCTTTGAGAAAAACGCTGGTAGTCTGCTACAATGATAACACTGACAGGCAGCGAACAGCGATACTGCCTCTTTGCTCCATTCCATTATTTCCGTTTTTCTTTCAACCAATGTACAGAACAACGCCCTCATTTCATAAAGATAAGATTCGATATACCAGCGTTGTTCTTTGAGCCGAGACGGTGAATCGAAAGGCGGAGCCATCGACAGAATGCCGTCGCCAGTAAACAACACCAGGGCCATAACTAAAGTGTTTGCTGATGACGGCGTTCTAGCGATGGCTTCGCCTTTCGAGATCTCTCGTCTCGGCTCAGAGAACAACGCTGGTATGCCGAATCTTATCTTTGTGAAGTGACGGAGTTGTTCTGTACAATGGTTTAAAGAAAAACCGGGGGAAAGGAAATGGAGAAACGATGCAGTATTGTTGTTCACTGCCTGTAGGTGTTATTCTCCGATATGCCGTTGTCAGTTGCCTCGCGCCATTTGAATAATTTGAAAAGTGGTCGATATCGCTTACCGGGCGGCGAAGATCGATAATTGTACACGTGACGTTGGTTGACCTTTGAATTGTGTGTTAGCCAAAGGTGGACGTGTACAATGATGACTGTGTAGAGACAATGATCTGCTACACAGCTCCCCTCCAGTACTAAAAACAGGGAGCCGATCGTCGGGATTTTAAAAAGGCGATTCGGGGGCCCAAAAATAGATTGCACCCGTTCTAAGCACGACAGGCAAACCCGCTATCCAGAGTTTAGGAGCGGATAAGTGGAAATGGCCCATGGCTGCCTATCTCTTCCATGTTCTCCGAGGGTATTCTTCGCTGGAAGTTGGGTCTTTTCATTCCAGGGTAAGTTCGTCCTCGTTATACCTTGTAAAAGAAAAAAAGTGGGCCAGATGTTGTTCTATTAATTTAGTACATATGCTAGTCTGTCCGGGAAGTGAACATGTCGACCTGATCTTGTTTTACGTTGACCTTCGGGCTTATTTTTGTCTATGGCTTGTTTAATTTTTGGTGTATTACTTAACTCATCTCCACCTATTTCTTTTTCAATAAGAGCTAGTTTTAATTTATCAATGGATATCGTTTCCTTTTTACCTTTGATGTCGACAACAAAATGCTCTTGATGACGTATGACGACTTCAATATGTCCGTCGTATGGAGGTTCTAGAGGTTTACGTACTGAGTCTACCCTGACCAACACATGGGAGCAGGTAGATAGCTCTACCGACTCCCCGTAGGAGTCGAATAGCCTACCTTGTTATTCTTTACTTCAAGCGAACGTGACATTATGTTCCCAGAAGCGTTAACTCAATTTAAAACTCGAAACTACTAAATCTAGTTTTCAGTGTCTGGTTATTTTGAGCATTATAGACCGAAAATAGTTTTATGTTTCACAAGGACTGATATGAATGTAGGTCGTTTATCCATCGTAGAATATATAATAGAAGTCTTAGCGTTATTAGAATGTGTGTACTTGCATTAGTGGTTGGTGTATACGTTGAAATAGGTGAATAATAAAAGGGAACTTTGTTAAACTCAATTAGACAGTTTGAAACCTATTTGACAGTTGAAACATAGTATGTTCAAGATGGTTCTAAATACGGTTATTGATGGAGTTTAATTCGTTGATAAGCAGTTGCTGGTGGGAATTATTTGATGTACTGTGGAAAGTGTTGTCGCCCTATCAAACAGCATAAACTTCAAATGATGTATGAGCGCGATTATTGGAAAGATTCTAAAATGCTATTCTAGCATTCATTAATCAAGATATGTTGATATCCTTCCCTTTGTTATACTCACGGTTGTCTATGCATGTCGTTGTAATGACTTGTACGAACAAAACAAACGACTGAGTACAAATTCTAAAGATTTTGAACCATGGTCAGGTTGTACGGTACACCCGCTTGACTTGAAATGTTTTCAGTTTGAGAGAAAAGAGCTTCGCACATTGAGCATTATTCATTTGAAAAACAAAACGTTTCAGCAAGATTTAGAATTTGAAGTCACTTTTTAATGGAGTTTGTACAACAAACCACGATGTTCAAACACAGAATCACATTGTGATTCTTGGTCAAGGGCTCGAGGCGCTCACAGATGTCCAATGTAATGTGTGGCACAAATTCTTCGCACTCACAAACCATTCCACAAATATATTTCAACTTGCATATCAATATTATATGCATTATAATCTGCTTGAAATTTAAAGTTATCTTTTCAAAGCTATAGGCTTCCAATTTTAATCTGCTTTTTTCTGTCTGTGTTAAACAAGTGATACTTTCACTCCTATTCACATCAACTCTGACACGAAACATTTGATGAATTAAACATGCATACACACTGAGCTGCCTAAAGTATCATCCTCGGAAAATATTTTTCATTTTAGCGCTAAATATTTCTCAAAATATGTTATATAATTTCAAATCTATGAACCTCATGTAGATCTTACAAGATGCAAAATCGGGGTAATAATTCATTATTGCAAATGTTTTGCTAAAACTTCCATAATATTCACCCGCTACCAGTCGTTTGCTTAATTTTAGAGCTGCATCTTGGTGATCACTAAAATACGAAAAACCATTTATCGACTTGCTCAAACAAGTATTTTGTTTTAAGAGATGTCTGGGATTTTTTGGTGATCAAATTTAGCCTATATTTTTAATACACCATCTCATTTTCCCTTATAATCTGTTTTATTATATTATTACCAATATAATGTCTTCCATATTTGAATATTCCTTATTTAGCATATCGCATAGGTTTAGAAACAGTTTTTTCTCTAGCAACCACTCAATATGATCCATTTAACTAAAAACATTATGAAACATATGTGGATGATTATAGTACAAATTAATGCATTAAATTTACGATATAATATTAAAGTATTATTATGAACATAAAGGCACATAACTTCACAATTACTATGTCATAATAAATATTCTTTTGTGAAAAAGAAATAACACATAATCGCGTCATGCCACGTATAGTCCAGTTGATTACTTGCCATGAGTCAATACGCAGGTGTCGTCAAATCCTTATGCAACAAATACATGTCCAAATTTCGGAAGAAAGTTTCGACAGTGGGAGCGGTGACAATAGTTTCGGGAACGGCATTCAATGGAAACAAACACCACACAGAATAAAAAATATCGGCGACAGCTAGTACGGGAAGGGGAGTTTTGAGTGTCGCTGAGTGGCTGCGTGTATGTTGCGACTCACGGTACTCGAATAAAAGTTTTAACCCCTCGTCTACTGACAAGAAAAGCTGCGTTCGAACGTTGTTTCAACGCGCTAGAACACACTGCAGCACGCTCACACTGCAAAAAGAGGAAGACCAATATCTGTACACGCTATTCCAGAAGAACTCTTACCCGAAGAACTTTATCCGTAGATGCCTAACGACACGCTCTAGGCGAGACCAGACTGATGTTATGCAACGGGCGGCGTTACCATACGTCAAAGACATCTCGGAAATGACATCAAGACCCCTACGACCTCACGGTATTTTTATCGCCCACAAACCAACAGCATCCCTACGTAACGTGCTCACAAAATTGAAAGATGCATTACCCAAAGATGAAAACGCAAACGTATTGTACAAAATACAGTGCACGCACTGTGACAAACACTACATCGGGCAAACCGGTCGAAAACTAAAAACTCGAATCCATGAGCATCAACTAACGGTACGACGTCACGACACCAAGTCTCTCATCTCAACGCACGTCGACAACGAAGATCACGAGATGGACTGGCATAACTGCCACATATTGGGTCGAGCTAATAACACAGCAGCACGAGAGTTCATCGAAGCCTGGCACTCCGGTGAACGATCGATCAACGAACACGTGAGCTTGGACTACATTTACGCACAGATGCGACTGAGACGAAGAACCGAAAAGGCAGCCAATCAATCTATCAATCAATCAATCACATGCGATCACGTGACCAGTGGTAGGCCGGCCAAATACCATCGTCAGTGCCACTTCGAGCAGTCAATTTGCCAACAATGGCTGAAAATGTTGCCTAGTCTGGCAACGAAACGTCCGATGCAAACTCAACAAGCTCGGAGAACAAATTCAAGTAAGCTACAACAACGACCCGAGCTACAAATATTCCAAACAATAGAAACATGTTAGGATCATGTCGCTCCTTACTCTCATTTGTGTAAAATCGGTCAATCTCAGCATTACCTTTCGGTCTTGCTATGGAGTGTGTTGCATCCCATCAACTAGCTTTGTCGCTCGGTGGTAAATTTTATCCATCAATTTAATGTTTTTACGCAGCCACCGTGCCCAATCTATTTGGCAACATCAGGTTTTCAGACCGGCACTTGAATTTACTGCCCCTTGAAACCAAGCCCATGAATCAAAATCAATGATGGATTACCTCGGTCTAATTCCCTTAATACATTACTTTTACAGTATGGAGATTTTATATTAGAGTCTTTTTTATCCGCTACCTTGAAATCAAGGTTTGATTGATTTCACTTTTACTTTACGTCCTAATCTAAACTGTTGATCATAATTTTGGTTGAAACAATTTCAAATTTTTCATGATATCTTGGCAGTTTATTAGACAGACTCAAGTGTAATCACTTGTGAATATTTTCGGAATTTCAGTCGAGAAAAACATTTCGCTGAGGTGATCGACTGATTGATAGCATATGCCTCGTCACTAGAATAAAAAAGTCAAATTATCTCATACTCTTATACGGGACGCCATGCCACAAGACTGTTTATATCTATTTCGTATCTCGCATTTTTCAGGAAAAATGACAGCTATCTAAGTCAAATACCAAAATATTCCTTAATGTAATACTTGCATGACGTTTTGTCGATGCATTTTTAATTACATGCGGTTTTAATATCGAGGGAAATTTGGTTTAATTAAAAGTGTGTGAATGTCGAAAGTACTTGATAAACCCATTAATAATACGATTGAAAATATAGAATAAAAAATACTTATGGTGACATGATGTATTCAAATTAAAACATATTGTATGCCATTAAATTTAAAAGCATTTTCAGTAATTTCATGTGATGTTACTGAAGATTGAAATGAATTTCGTGGGGCAGACGATTCGTTCACAAAATCTGCACAAATTACGGGTTCAAAGTTTCAAAGTGATTCAAAGTTGTAATGGTCTAAAAAGCATTTAGTTTAACAATAACCATATGATGGAGTTATGAGTTATATACAATAAAAAGAAGAAGAACGAGGAAACTCATGTAGCGTAAATCGTATCAAAATTAGGGTTTTCTCTCAAGTATTTGTCCAAATAAGCTTCAAAAATATCCAGCTTGGCTGAGTGTGTAACGTAGCAAATCACGACGTTGTAACATTAGTTTCTGGTGTAGATTATTCATGTTCCAGCAATAGTATATTTCTCCCAATATTTCTGGAATATCCTTGACTTTTGTGCATTCTTTGTTAAAAGCCGTTCGTTCTTTCAATCATGGTATCCTATTTAACATATGTTCATAAAAAATATTTTAACAGTGATCCTTATATTTTATCTGGTTAACTAGAGAAATTAGTGCATGTTTGTAATATGTTAATTGCTTGAATAATTCCAGTAATGTTTTCCACACTTGCATGAAGGAATGAAAATATTTTAACAGTTTCAGTTCAGAAGCCGTTGAGTTACGCTGATGCGTTAAAAATGGGAGTGTTCTAGCTCCAACCTTCTTCGGTAATTTCTATGTTCCACTGCTGAAACATGTTTTTATAATGAAAACAGTAAGTATCTACCTAGACACACGTTGTAATGGCAGGTTTTTCAACCTGATCCGCTTGAGACCGCAAACCAATGTACGGGATGTGCTCATCCATGACCGGCTGTTTGCCGACAATGCAGCGATTATTGATTCCTCCCAAAAACGCACATTCCCTAATCTATTGTTTAAGTCGGCATGCAAAGAATTTTGGCTCCCATCCAGTATAAGAAAGACCAAATTCTGACAGATTCAACCTTTACATCATTTCATATATCGTGATTCAAACATAGCGGATAAAATTATGCAAGACACGGAGATTGATAAGCGAACTGTCAGAGCAGCTGTCATTCTGTCCCGATTGAATTCTCGTGTTTGGAAAACCGCAATTTGGCTGTACAGACAAAGATGATGGTATACAGCGCGTGCGTATTAAATGCTCTAGTGTACGGCAACGAAACCTGGACCATCTACACTAGACACGATCGGAAGGTCATATCATAAACATATGATGGATGGAAAAAAGTGACCAATGCTGAAGTGCTTTCAAAACCTGGTTTACAGAGCATGTTCAGCCTACTACGGTAGCGATAATATCCACAGATTGGAAAATGGACGTATTCCAAAAGATGTAATCTATGGTGAGATGACATGAGGAAGTCGATCAGTGGGTAGATGGCACTTGTGGTACAAAGACGTTTGAAAAAGTGATATGAATGCTTTTGGCATTGACCACTCGAGTTAGGAAGAGCTTGCTCTTGATCGCTCACATTGGAGACCATGTGTAAAGTGTCATGTCCAAGCTGAAGAACAGCAGATGCAGTCATCGCTACTAAACGTAAATCATGACGGTGGCGTGCAACTGACGCCGATCGATCAAGTACTGCCTATCGCTGTGAGCGCTGTAGGAGAAATTACCACTCTCGAATCGGACTGCTCAATCATTTTAAAAGCTGCGGAGCATAAGACCATCATGTGCTTGTGATGTACATCCATAGTAGACATCGACGGCAGGAGGTCAACAACATCATTCCCATATTTAATGATCAATCCTCGTTGGATTCAGATCTTGCGTGTTACTATAAGTGAGAACAATTTTTCATTGCCGATGAAAATCAATACAAGCAGTACATTCCAAAGGTATAAAAGTATAGGCTGCAATCATTGCATGAATATGAAGTTAATGAAGTAGCTGAGTGATCACGTGTGTATCTGGAGTCACAATATTTATAGAAATGATTTGACAAGTGAATCGGAAAAGTTAACATTTAATATATCTCGGTGTCACAGCACTCCGTATTTTTCTAAACTTTGAGTAAGGAAAATCAAGGGTTACATTTCTGCCTCCACGATGGATTCCTAAAACCGCTAACGAGTTTGCTATCATGAAGTTATATTCTATCAAACAATAGAAAATTGTTTTTGAGCTACGGATTCGAATATAGCGTAACGCGTTCCATGGTCGAAATCAAGTATTTTGTGATCAACGTGGTATGTTACACGAGAGAGGAAATGCTTTGCAACTATCAACAGTCTTCAATAGTTGCTCTTCGTGTGCAAATCCTTATATTATATGCAAAGCGAAGCAATGCGCATGAAAGTGCATGCCACTAATGTAAACCACACGACGTTGATGTACACTACTATTTTTGTCGACAAGTAGTGAACCTATTCCGCTTATATTCGTTTTGTGCTCAGTGAGAAAATATTTGTGCGCCTAACGAGTAGCTCTCAGCTTATACCCAACTGTTGCAGGTTTAGCAGTATTGGACAGAGGTCAATTTGATCAATAGTTTTTGCCGTATACAGACAACAGGCTTGGATATTAACATTTTCAAAGGGAAATTATGCTGCTTTTACCCGTAGATTTATATCGCGAAGACAATAACAACGATTTCACCATTCCTATGTACGAACACATAACCAAATATATGTACGCCATTATACCGTCTTGATCATTTGCCTTCTCAACATGTGATTATATGATGAGTCTGATGCGTCTTTATTAGCTACGACTATACATCTAATAAAGGTTGACTCCGTTAAGATATGCAGTTCAATCAGGTCGGTGTTACTTTCACGGGACATATTATACGACCAAATCTTTTATTAGGCTAATGGGTGTCGACACGTATGTGCCTTTTTGCACAAAATGTTACGGAGCACATAATGTTTGCTCATCTTGAAACCGCTAGTCTCTTGCGAGTATTCATAAGAGTAAATTTAGCAAACCCTACTGTGGTTATGTCAAAGTGTTACAAATCATATCTTTTTTATTTATGTATATCTGCAAATGCGTTTAAACCAAGGAAATCTTGCTTGAATGAAGCATTTCGATTGAATGGACCGTGACGGTCAGTAGTGCACCGAATAAACGCGGAGTTAAACTCATATCCGCATACAAATAACCATTCCTTCCAACTGAATGGAGTATGTTTGGTATCGATCGTATTTTTATGATGCAATCACTTAAAGGTTTTGGGTGAAGATTCATTTCTGGCAAAGAAGCTTCATTAGACCACAGGTGATAACCAGGACAGGTAACATGACTAAGTAGCGGTCAACTCACTACCTCACCACAAAACAGCCAAGAGGGTATCGCGTCACGAAGGCATCACCAGGATCTGTGGTAGGTTTGCCTACTAGGGTGTGTATGCATATCAATCTAATTCAAGTGAATACGGTAAATGTCGGTTGACATTGTGGCCCACATGCTTACACAATGTTAAAAATTTTTTGAAGAAAAACAAAAATCTAAGTAACTATTCGGTATAAGGTAAATA
>JACCGJ010005549.1:0-12879 GCA_013407085.1 Atriophallophorus winterbourni
AATGACAGTGAGACTCCTCGCATACAGCTCAATACCAATGGCAAATCAATTTAGCACGGTGTAAACTGCATAGCACAGAAGTACTGAACGATTGCACATCGTTTCATACATTCTTCTCTCGATAAACAGTGATAGAGAACGAATATCGGTAAATTGCTAGGAAACTTGCTGCCCGTATTCGTAAAATCATGACACATATATATGCAGAAGTAAGCGGTATAAGAGAGTTTCGGTTACAGGATATGCTGAGCTTAGAATAGAATTATCAAATTGAATGCTGAAGAAAAAGGAGGAGCAGGGTTAAGACAGTAGTAGCTTGTTTTTCAACTCCAATTCATTGCAGCCGGACTGATGAAGTAAACAACTTTTTGGTGTGATAGTCAGTGGTACGTGATCTGAGATCTTTCGTAGTCGTCTGCCTCTAGACAGTAAAAACAGGAGTTGGCTTTTGCGAATTTTTAGGATAAATACTTATTTGCAAATTGAAATTTAGCTTTTATGTGGGGACTAATCTAAGTCCCACAGTCGGTGCAATGTAGCACCGGTAACTGTTGGGAATATTTTTGCAACAATCCAATGACAGTTTTTGTTTAAAGTCAGATTTTTTTATTAGTGAGTAGTATACGACGTTCGAAAAGCAGGATGGAAGCACACTAGCGGTTTCGCGGTTATTGCCGCTTATCAGGTATGCGTATCCGTGACCTGATATTCGAACGCCGTTCTGACTTTGTGCTAAACCCATTTATTTGCGATTTCGAGGATAAATCCAAATTTGCAAATTTAGCTTTTATGTGGGGACTGATCTAAGTCCCACAGTTGGCTTTTTCATGCCTGTTGTAAAAGTTGGACAAGATATTTCCTCAACGAGGTTAATGTGTTTATTCTTGCAGAATAATCAAATGATCATGAACATGTACAGGGATAAGAATTGTTAAACCGCGAAATGAAAGAAAAACGATTCAATAACACACTGAATGCGAGTAAACATTTACAGAGTCATTCATGAGTTGATTTGGAACGTCGTCTCGATGTCGACGCGGTCACATCCTTGTCTCGACACTCAATAACGTAGCGCTGTGGAATGCGAATGGCGGGAGCGTAGCCCTCAGGATAAGAAGAGTCCTCGAAGTAAAGGGAATATTCATCGTGGACCTATCGAAGTAACACAACAGACAATCATCTAAACTACGTGATCAGCAGCATGAAATCAGTCAATGATAAGAGAGGAATTTCATAGCAGTGCTGATGGAGCCGGCGCTCATTTCGGCTTTTGATCACACGAAGCGATACAGATGCTATGGTCTCGAAGATTGTACAGGGTGATAGGCTGTCGTAGTCTTTTCTAACTCATGTCGGCAATCGTGCAGTACTTTGTTCTGTGCGGCTAACACCGTGCTAAATTGATTGGCCAGAGGTAGTGAGCTGCATGCTGAAACAGGATGGAGTCTCACTACCATTTCTTGTTATTTTTTTCTTCCTCATATCTGTCTAGGTCTGGGCAACCTGGCAGTATCTTAGCCCACGTGCAGTCTCTGACTGTGCGGCACTTTGCCTGGATTATGTCGGCACAAATTTTACGCTTGGTTTTGATGAACAATTGGAGTTGGTTCCATTTTCTAACACGGGCAAACGTGATGGTTGATATCTGGACTCCGCGTTTGAAAGGCGAGCGCGTTACCACCACAACTCAAGACTCTCAATTGAGTCAAAACTGTCCTTGTTTGACGCGACGTGAGCATAAGCCGCACACAATAGTATGACAATGTGGGAATCGTGGTATACGACAGAAGCCAATCTCACCCAAGCATCCAGGAGCCCGAGTATAACTGATAACTAGAAATAATCCAGAAAATGAAGCGGCTAATAGACACAACGAATTTCAATCGAAATGCAAATCGGAAATTGATATTGCTCCATAGGAAACCACGAAAATCTCAACAGAGGTTACTATTCTGCGACGCAAGTTTGTCGCATCAATAAATATAGTAACTCCCAATGGTATGGTATGATATGATGGTCTGAAAGCACAAGCTTGATCCAAGCAAAGTGCCGCACAGTCAGAGACTGCACGTGGGCTAAGATACTCTCGGGTGGCCCAGGCCTAGACAGATATGAGGGGGGAAATAGAAATGGTAGTGAGACTCCAGCGTGTTTCAGCAAGCAGCTCACCACCGTTGGTCAATCAATTTTGCATGATGTTACCCGCACAGCACAGAAATGTTGCACGATTGCACATCCGTGCGAGATGTGTGGTGGGATTGTTTTAAAACCCACGGCTTTAACCTTGTCCGCATGTGTGGCAATGGTAACCAGTGACTAAATTTAGACCACAGGTTAGTAAAACCGCGTAATCACTCGAGCAATATAAGTTTATCTGAGACACATTAGAGAAGTGATAAATCACTCACGTGAACAGGCACTTCATCGACAACCGCCTTATAAAAGCAGGTCGTTTGTGGATAAAGGGCAAACACAGTCTGTAATGAAGAACGAGAAATGTCAAGTGAAAATACAGCACTGTAGTAAAAGCATCATCATAAAATCAGTGAACATTTTTGGAGTAAGAGGGCATTGTGGATTGCACACATAAACCAACACAAATAAATCAATATACTACTGCATGAAATCCGTCGCTTCGTATCAAGTATTTTGTTGATAAGTTTGCACGTTTGTGGTCAAATGGATGAAATGTGTGTCAGTGGGAGCCAGTCGAATCAATCACACATGTGACTTGATCAATACTCGGTATCCTGAGCCTGATCCAAGCAAAGTGCCGACTGCACGTGGGCTAAGATACTGTTAAAGTTAAAAAGGAACGGCGAGATAAGGCAGCCTTGCCACACCCCGATAGATATACTGAACATGAATGACAGCTGTCCATACGATCGAACTTTACACCAGGTTTGTCAATGTATGTATGAAAGCACAAGTCTGATCTAGGCAAAGTACCGCACAGTCAGAGACTGGACGTGGACTAAGATACTGTCAGGTTGCCCAGGCCTCGACAGATATGAGGAAGAAAAAAGAACAGGAAATGATAGTGAGACTCCAGCCTGTTTCAGCATGTAGCTCACCAACTCTGGCCAATCAATTTAGCACGGTGTTCGCCGCACAGCACATAGTACTGCAAGATTGCACATCCATGCAAAACATACTTCTCGGGCAGTCAGTCTCAAAACAGTTCGTAGACTTTCGTGATCGATTGAATCTAATGCCGCTCGGACGATAGCTGGCCTACAAAACGGGTGGTATTGCTCCAGTAATTTACGGAGTGTGAAAATTTGATCTATAAACCTTCGACCGACTCGAAACCGTCTGTTCCTTACGGATTTGCACTTCGTGTTTGACATTTAGCCGAGGAAGCAAGCCACATATCAGAAGAAACTGAAATAAGACTGATACGCCGATGCCTGTCACAGGAACCGCTGCTGTCCCATTTTGCAAATTGGAGTAATTGCTGATTCTCTTCAATGGATCAGAACGCGTTCTTCAGTCTATATGTTGACAAGTAAAGCTTGACGTTATCAAGGCATCAGGACCTGATAACCTGTGGCGTTTAAGGCTCTTGAATATATTGTAGATCTTCAATTTAATGGGAGCCCCGAAAGAAGTCATCCACGGGGTATGGTTATCCGAATCCTCTAAATCAGTCGGCATTGAGGGCCAGTTAAACACTGCCTAAAATGTTTTTCCCATCGCTCCAAGTGCCTGTGCATTTTTAAAACCGTCAAACCATCTATCTCACTGATACCTAACCCACTACTAGTAGTTTTGATGATTTGGAACAGTTTTCCGAATTTGCTTTCAGCCGCCGTATATTCCATTTCCTAAGCCTTAAAACTCCACCAACTTTCCGGGCTGGTTTTCAAACTAGCAATCATTTAGCGCTTAGTAAACCTTCGTGACGCATCAAGTATGCTATCAGCAGGAAGCATCCGGCGTTTCTTTATTATTTGGAGACCAGAAGCTCGGTGTTTAGCTGCACCCGAAGTAAGCCCACAACCATTCAAGGCGGTTATTTTCAAGGAGAATGGTATCCCAATCGATAATATTTTTGGTAAGTTCAGAAAGACGCAAACTCAAATTAGCTTGAAACTCCCATGAAACCGGGGGTTCATTACGCCTGGCAACATTAAGCTGTCTTTCAACCTTCTCGCCAGATCGCATCGAGATCTTATCACAGACTAGATTCAAGAATTTATGGTCACTAAAAGCACATAGCTTCACAATTACCATATCATAGTAAATAATCGTTCAGGAAATAGGTATAAAATAAACATGTAATGTCAAGTATAGTCAAGTTATATAGTTACCATGAGTCAATGGAAGAAGAAGAAGGCTTTATTCGTTAATACAAATTTTCAGCGAATCAAACTAATGTAACCACACAAGTTTTTAATGCGAATAATGAATATGACAGAAGAGTTAAAGTTTAATTGGAAAATTTGAGATTGTCAGTCACATTCAATTCCAAAAAGCTTCGATTTCGTCTACACCGGTATTCAGCGTTGTGATGGAAGTTGACAAATTGTAAAAATCCACATGCACAAGTTTTCTTAGAATTGAATGTGACTGACAATCTCAAATTTTCCAATTAAACTTTAACTCTTCTGTCATATTCATTATTCGCATTAAAAACTTGTGTGGTTAAATTAATTTGATTCGCTGAAAATTTGTATTAAATAATAAAGCCTTCTTCTTCATACGCGGGTGTCGTTAAATCGTTATGCAACAAATAAGTATCCAAATTTCGAATGAACGTTTCGACGCTGGGAGAGATGACAAGAGTTTCGAGGAGGGAATTCCAAAGGAAGCAGACACGTACACAACAAAAAATATCGGCGACAGCTGATACGGGAGTGGGGAATTTGGAGTGTCGGTGAGTAGCTGCGTGTATGTCGTGATTCGCAGTATTCGAATAAATGTTTTAAGGGATAATGTGGTGTATTTAATATTTTGTATGTTAGTATCACATCGCTTCGAAGGTTTATTTGAAAGGGAGTCTCAATTTTTGCAATCGTTCCTCGTACGTTAGTTTCCGGAAACCTCTAACGAGTTTGGTTGCACAATGGTATATTTTATCAAGTAATAGTATATCCTTTTATAACCACGGAGTCCAAGCTTGTGATGCATGCTCCATGGTTGGAATTATATAGGCTTTCATGATGGTGGGCAACGTTCCAGGCGAGGTTCTGAAAATCCGTCGCAGCATGCCTAGAAGCTTGGAAGCACGCTTGTAGATAACCTCACAATGTATGCTGTTCTTCAGGCTGCCGCATACCCAGTCTCCAAGATCCCTTTCCGACTCGGTCCAGCTTAAAATCGTCTGCCCAAAGTGATATTGGTACTGGAATGGCTTACCAATTTGCAACACCTTGCATTTTTGGAAATTGAATGGCAAATTATTCCGTACCGACCATTCATGTAGAGCATCTAGATCACGCTGTACACAGTCCGCAGTTGTTTTTATCCGGGTCCAAAGTTTAATGTCATCAGCAAAAAGAATTACCTTGCATGCGAGCGTCTCTGCTAGGTCGTTGATGTAAGCCAATGATTTACCTGAGACGCTCTCATGCAAGGTAGTTCTTTTTGCGGATGATGTTAAACTTTGGATGCGAATAAAATCAACTGCAGACTGCGTAAAACTGCAAAGTGATTTAGATGCACTACACGAATGGTCAGTTAGAAATAAACAGCCGTTCAATTTTCAAAAATGCAAGTTACTGCAAATCGGCAAGCCATTTCAGTACGAATATCACTTTGGGCAAACGATTTTGAGCTGGACCGAATCGGAGAAGGATCTTGGAGTCTGGGTATGCGGCAGTCTGAAGAACAGCCTGCATTGTGAGGTTATCTACAAGCGTGCTTCCAAGTTCTAGGTATGCTGCGACAGATTTTCAGTACCTTCTTCCTGGAACGTTGCCCACCATCATGAAAGCCTATATAATTCCAACCATGGAGCATGCATCACAAGCTTGGACTCCGTGGTTAAAAAAGGATATACTATTGCTTGACAAAATATACCATCGTGCAACCAAACTCGTAAGAGGTTTCCGGAAACTAACGTACGAGGAACGATTGCAAAAACAGATTCACCACTCCCCTTCAAAGAAACCTTCGAAGCGATGTGATACTAACATACAAAATATTAAATACTCCAGATCATCCACTCAAACATTTTTTCAAATACCGTGAGTCAGGAATTACACGTAGCCACTCAGCGGCACTACAAATTCCCCATTCCCGTACTAACTGTCGCCGATATTTCTATTCGGTGCGTGTTTGTTTCCTGTGGAATGCCCTTCCCGAAGCAATTATCACCTCTCCCTGTATCAAAACATTCACTCGAAACTTGGATACTTATTTGTTACATAACCATTTGACGATGCCTGTGTATTGACTCAGGGTAAGCATATTACTTGACTCCAGTGACATCGTATAATTGTTTTCTTATACCTCTTATTGAACGAATATTCACTATGATATGGTAATTGTGAAGCTGTGCTTTTTTGTGACCATAAATTGTTGAATCTTGAATCAAGAAAAGTACTGGCCCGAGGACTGAACCTTGCGGTACGCCACTAGAGGCATCAATAGCCTGTGATTGTACCCCGTTGATTCGAACGATCGCCTTGCCCCCACTGAGGTAACTTTCAAGCTATACGAGTAGCTGTCCGCTGACACCCATCTGCTTCAGCTTTTGTATTAGTCGAAAGTGATCAACTCGGTCAAAAGCTTCAGACATATGCAGATAACAAGCGTGGATGCTAGCTCCTTCGTCAACCGCTTGGGTCCAGTCATTTAAATCCGTCAACAAGTTTGTTAAGCATGAGTGAGATTTACGAAAACCATGCTGCGCTACAGATAGCATATTTTGTGATTCCACGTGATGAGCTATATTTTCCGTCACTATACGCTTTAGAACTTTGGATATCACAGAAAGTAGGGTGACAGGACGGTAGTTTGCCGGGTCTGAACGTCTACCGTCTTTGTAGATAGGTGAAATTACCCCTGCCTTCCACTCTGTTGGCACCACTCCTTCAATTAGAGAATGTTTAAACAATTCACACAAAGGTTCACACAGCTGCTGGTCACAGGATTTTAGTATAGTCAGAGTGAAAACGGAAACAGTTATTAAAAACGTTTGCATGCAGTGTGAGATCATTGAAAGCAGACAGCATGAGAGCAGAGACCGTGGAAGCACGGGATATGTCATTTTTACTTATATTTTCATAAGACAAATAACGAGAATGGATCCAACTAAATCGAAATGACGGATACATGTACGCAAAATGCTTCAGTTGCGAAAACGAAACTGTCACAGTGCGCTAATGCACCGAGGAATATCGCTTTGATGGAGAATAATGTAGGCGAGCCAACGCGATGGGTCATTAAGCGGAAAACAAAATTGCAGACTCACCGTCCCCTTAGGGTATATAGCTTCGGGATTCGTAACAGGGTTAGCCTTCCATTTGGGAAGTGGAATTATTTTCGAGCGATTGAGAGCATAACGCCTGTAAACAAGAGGAGATAGTGCTCCTTAGAATAAAAAAAATCCAGCAAGTGATTGAGGAAAAACAACAACGGTCAGTTGATGTGAAACAAGGTGATGCACCGATCCGAGAAGATGCGTGGGCACAGATGGCGTGAGCGGTTGACAAATGAATGAGATTTGAACTAGTTAAACATGAGGGATTGATGAGAATGAATTTGAGCGTGCAACATTACGAAACTCATCACAAACTTACTTCGGGCTAATGTGTGGGTGACAGGGGAAAAAAGTTAGCATATGGAAGAAAGTGAAACCGAATAGTAAAGCATAGGTTGTTGGATTGAACAAGAGAGTATTTTTAGGCTGGCTTTCATATACTTGAATGGTGAATTTAGAATTGTAACAAATTAACTATTTAAATTGGGCTATATTCGGAGTCGTTGGTATTCCCAAGTGATAACTTGTCACTTGTTTATAATGGTATAAAAGCATATCAGAATCAATGGCAATGTTACACAAGCCGGTCTAACAGGCTTAAACGAAACTGTACGCAGGTAACTACCTGACAGTACGACTCAGGGAGCGAGCGTAGCATCTTAAAGGACCAATGAAATGCATTCTTCTTTTGAATGCTTCATAAACATCGGATCTTAGCTGAAAGAATAACGATCGTACTTCGAGCTTTGGTTTCAAACGATTCATTTTTCATATCTGTATTCTATTATCTGAACAAAAAGTTTGCCCATTTTCTATTCGTGTAAACAATCCTGATCAAATGGGTGCTATACTAACAAACACAGAATGTCTATTGACTGGGTCCGCTTACTATGACAAAAAACTTAATGAAATATACAAATGTAAGAGCTTTTGATCAACTAAAGCTTAAAATAGCGTCCCGTTAGTTGTGGCAATGCCCAAGTGCACAGATCTATGACGAAACTAAAACAAGCAATACAAATGCCATCAGAAAACTAGCTGAACATAGATTTGACATCAATCTATCTCACCATTACTGAAAAATGATTCAGCTAACGCATAATCGAATGATGTATGTATGAAACCACATGCCTGATCCAGGCAAAGTGCCGCACAGTCGAGGACTGCACGCGGGCTAAGATACTGTCAGGCTGCCCAGGCCTAGACAGATATTGGAAAGGAAAATAGCAATAGTAGTGAGACTCCAGCGTGTATTCGCATGCAGCTCACTCGAATGATGCACACCAATTAAGCATTCGCCCACGAGAATGACAACACAATTTCCTGGCACATAGCGTCGAGTATTAGTTGACAGACATTGCAAAGTTCACTATGCCTTCGACTTAACAGTAAGGATAATGGCCCCTGTTCAAATAGAACTATATGGACTAACGACAATTTTTCATATCAAACTTATGTCAACACATCAATAACTCTTACCGGGTTCATCAGATTACAGTCAAACTGACGAAACGAAAAAGTAGGGAATATTGAAGCAACAGAATAAAGTTTCCGAGGCACACCCGATAACACAGAGAAGTATGATGGTTTATGCAATTGGGAGTCATGAAAATTGCCTATAAAATTAACAAACTAATTCAGTCAACAGATTTTAACATCTTAGGTGTAAGTAAGATGATCTCAGAATCTGATGGCACTTGTGCCACCGATAAGATTGCAGTTTGTCTCACTTAATTTGCCGACCCAAACTCTAAAAGAAATGAATCTGATTTGCCTTAAGCGGACATCAGTCTTAACGAGAAAATCGGGGTGTCATTGGGTGCAGCTATCTTCATTGTTAGGGCCGTCGTAGCTACTGGATATAAACGAATGGACCCAGAAGTGTTCAGCGGCGGTCTTGTTTGAGTCCGATTTATTTTGAAAGTAGGTATCCGATCATGAGTCACGGATGTACCATTGTACAGTAATTCTGTTCTGTGCAGGTAAAACGAAGCCAAATTGATTTGCAGACGGTGAGGCGCGTGCGCGCAAAGACACTGGAGTCTCGATGACATTTTCTCCTCCATTTCACTTTTTTATATTTGTCGCGGCCTGGGCAACCTGACAAGATCTTAGGCCACGTCCAGCTTATGGCTGTGCGGGAATTTGCCTAGATTCAGGCTTATGATTTCATACATGCAATTATAGGTCGGGAGATGAAAAACGCCGCACAGTCGTTGTACATGGGTTGGATACCGTCAACTGCTGCACAGATATGCAGATGTGCAATATTTCTGTTTTACCTGGATAACACATCTAAACTCTTTTGATAATGGCACTTGGTGGAGTGCGGAATCACGCTGGAGACTCACTGCTATTTTTCGTCAAATGTATTTGTCTAAATGCGGGTAAACGAGCAGTATCGTACACATGTGAGATCTATGACTGCGTAAAATCAAAACCTGTGCATTGCTAAATTAGAAATAAAACGAAGAAACCGATAACGGTAGTGAAGTTGTTTATCTTCGCAACTCAAAACCGGTGGTAAGCTTGCAGGAAAGAAATACCGCACAATTGTGCACACACGCATTTTGTCAATTGGAATAAGAAGAGAACCATCTCATAATGCACGGACGTGAAAGGTATAAAAGATTCGAGTTGGTGCCACTTGGCTCATACGTGAAACGTGAATGGATGCATGTTTCAATCGAGATATAGGCATATTAATCCTGTCGCGTTTCGCTTAAGCCTTTATAGATTCAGTTGCTTTATGAACCCAACATACAGCCCAACAAAATATTGATGTTCTTATTCCACGGAAGAATAATTGTGTATTATTTAGGTAGCACCTGTTTAACCGGAGTGCTACCGATCAAGACACACGAATTAAACGTTAGAGTCTCGCCGTCTCGCCGAAATAAGCTAAGTATAAATGTACACATTAAAAAAATAAAGCAGATACAGAGTTTGAAAAAGTAAACATACACTTTTCCTTCCTCGGCATCAACATCTTCAACTTGATATATTCGCTTTTCAGAATCATAACTCACAACCTCAGCCAAGATGCATCCTTCAGTGAGGTTGCACGCCGCTGTTGCTGCCACGTCGGGTTCGGGAACTAAAGCCGCCACATGATCGCCGATACCTATGAGACCATTAGCAGGTGCTGGAATTGAACCACAAAGAGGAGGTGGACTGAGGAAATTACAAGTACAATAAATCAACTTACCTCTCTCCCACTTTGCCAACCCATAAAGGAAGTAATTTTGCATTCTCCTGTAGTACGGTCATCAGAACGCCACGTCGGAAGTTTTTCGGACCAAATGATGCACCTGGCTATGAGGTACGGAGAAACGACTTACGGGCATTTTGTTCCACTTGGCGAATTTCCGCTATTTTCTGGAGAGTTTCTAATAAAAGGCTGTGAATTAGGAACGGATAGGGAACTAATCTACTTCTTCTGCCGTTCAGAATCAGCGAGAGCTTTAGAATACAAGACTTTGAGTTGCACTTTGCTTACAACTAAAGGAAGTGAAATTACTATAAAAAAAACGAAACGAACCTTTAGCATTCGCTTTCTTTTTTCGAAGCTTATCCAGTTTGTTTAAAGCAGGAGAACTGCCATCGAGATCGTTCTATTTAGTGAGAAAAACGGTGAACCCAACCATTACAGATTTGCACATAGACAACAACTCTTGAGTTTTCTTGTCCAATTCTTCTTGTACATTTATGCCGTTGATACACATTATCTAAAACGTTAATTGAGAGACAAGAGACTTAGCGCATATTTCACTTTCAAAGCAATAAATATAACCAATAAAGGATTCGCTAATAATCACTGGCTCGCTGTAATGAGGCCAACCTAAATCGTTAAGCTTATATGCTAAACGCCAAAATGAAAAGGAGGAACAGAGGCGTAGGCATACCTACAAATGGTCAGAGTAAACAGAACGTGTTGCACTCAGGTTATCCACTCTGGGAAAAAGATTAATCGGTGATGTTGATAAAGTACACCAGAAGTTGGCATTTTTTGAATTGCTTTCAACATACTTTTAATTTTTGTGCGACTATCTCCTCCTGGAGGATGAGTCGCCTTCAATGAAGAGTCTTGGGAATTTTGGTACAAAGCGGCGCCCCCAGCACCACTCGGCGTTTGTTCGAGTCAGCTTCTCTAGCCTTTACACAGCCAAGTGCGACCTGCAAGGCAGCAGGGAGTTGACAGAAACAGGTGGTTTGCACCAACTAACCGTCTACAAGACTCTGTTCCAGGTTTTTCTCCCGAAGCCTTTCCCGCGATCGGGTATCCCGCACGGTTAAAATTCACGGTTTTCCTTCCCTTAGATGAAATGCACTCTCAGGTTAAGGAGCTCCATCTACCCGAAGCAAACTGGTTTTCAGGCGCCAGTCACTCGCCCTCGCCTCTTCTCCTGTTGGTAGAAGCAGATCCGCCGGGCTTGGAGAGCCACTCGTGCAGGCCAGAAGCTGGACTTGGTTGTCAGAGGCTATTTGAGACGTGCGCCATATGGGAGGATTTTATAGACAGTGGGAGCTTATCCCTGTTGCCAGCCCCGGGTATGAAAACCTTTGGAACTCTTTTGACATATCGTCGCATTCGTTAGAAAACAGTTCACTTCAACGGTACTGGTTTACAGTAATTGGAATAAAAGTGTTCAACAACAAATTTTTTATTTAAAGGAATATCTCCGTCAACATGCATGCCAAGAGGAATGATCAGAGATACCGAAGCTTTGGATAGCACTTCGACAATTCTGTGTTGTAGAACAGTATGTATGATGTATGAAAGCACAGCCTGATCCAGGCAAGTGCCACAGTCCGAAACTGCACGTGTGTTTTTGAGATACTGTCAGGTTTCCATCATCATCATCATCCATCATCAAGACAGCATACACCGGTACACGATACCGAATGCTTAACTGCCATAACAACCTGTGAAAAAGTAAAAATCCTAAAAGATGGGGAAGGGTGGGACTTAAATAAATTGCCTACGACGGGGCTTCTATAGAGAGTACGCACAAACAACTTGAAGAGGTTCCTACACCCTCGAATGGAACTGCCATTCAAACAAGTTTCTTGAACGAGTAGAGCGACATCAGCATGGCAGCTTAGTTGCGGCTTTCACTATCATGCATCATAACAAGCTTTTCTCGTCACTCCGCTTGACAACATACAAGGTTAAGCAAACACTCAAAGAAGATGCTTAGTGCAAGACCGCCATTGAACACGGTTTCTGGACATATCCTGAAGCGTAACTAGCCATTGCGATATCTCATCGCGGGGACACCAGCCTGGAAGACGCGCTGCGCCGACTTTGGAAAGGTTACTAGTAAGGGTTTTCACTGCTTATGCCATGTGACGGTTTGGCCACCCCGAGATTTACGCCAATCAGGATGTGGAGTCGCAAAAAGAATCTGTTTCGGAAGTCGGTGTTCCGGCATCCGTAAAACGTGACC
>JACCGJ010005553.1:0-15126 GCA_013407085.1 Atriophallophorus winterbourni
GCACTTTAGCCTTCCCTCTTTTGGTATGAACCACCCTCGCCTCTGGTTCGCACAAAT
This sequence comes from Atriophallophorus winterbourni, assembly GCA_013407085.1. NCBI lineage: Eukaryota > Metazoa > Platyhelminthes > Trematoda > Plagiorchiida > Microphallidae > Atriophallophorus > Atriophallophorus winterbourni. Next base: position 58 of record JACCGJ010005553.1, read on the forward strand.
CGAAGCACTATTCGAGTCTTACCGCGTAAAAACTCAACGAGCCCAGTATAATCGTGTAGTTGTTATGTTGCCACCGTCAGTCGCAAAGGAGGTTGCTGATTTAATTTACAACCGCCCTGCTGATAATCCGTACGATGCACTTAAACATGCCATCATCTCACGTACGTCGTCTACTGACGAGCAAAACCTACGTAAACTGTTGTCCGGCTTGGAAATGGGTGATCACACTCCGTCACAACACCTGCGACACATGCTCTGATTACAAGGAGACAAGCCTGTGGACGACAAAATCATTCGTGAATTATAGCAGCAGAGTATTACAGCCGACGTCCGTAAAGTCTTAGCTATTATAGAAAAGCACACCAGTCTCCAACACTTGGCACGCATTGCAGACGAAGTTCACGATATCTCACACAGCGTTACATTGTCTCACGTCAGCCACACGAATGACGAAAATTCCAGTACACAGACTCCGAGCGATTTTGAAGAGTTGAAATCGATGTTCCATAACTTGTCACTGCAAGTACAAAACATCGCACGATCCCGTAGTAACTCTCGTAATCATCGTGCTCGTCAGCCCAAGAAACGATCCACCAGTCGTTCTAAAGTCTTTCCTATTTTCATCGTCGATTCGGTGCAAAAGCCCTGCATTGCACGCCACCTTGCACTTACGACTCAAATTTGTCCAAGCAGGGAAACCGCGAAGCCAGACAGTAGACACGGCAGCTATGTGGGGCACCCTTCAAAGCTGTCTCTTCTACGTTACCGACAGGGCCACTAAAATGCGATTCCTCATCGACACGGGTGCTGACATTAGCGTCGTCCCACCATCCAATATGGGACGCAACAACCCGTCTTCGTTGACGTTACAGGCGGCAAACGGCACGAAAATTTCTACTTTCGGTCAAAGATCACTTTCTGTCGAATTAGGTCTCAGACGTAACTTTCGATGGATTTTCACACTCGCCGATGTCAAAGTACCAATTATGGGTGCAGATTTCCTTTCTCATTTTGATCTTTCGATCAATATAGCTACACATAAGCCTATTGACAATTTACCAAAGATTAATTCGTTTGGTATCTTCTGTGATTCCCCCATTCGAACCATTCGAGTACTTACCCCTGACATCCCATCAGCGTTCAGTGACTTACTGACAGAATTTTCCGAAGTTTTTAAGCCCGTTTAACAATCCACTACTGTTAAACATGACGTCAAACACCACATTCTGACCAGCTGTCCTTTAGAGTTTAACAGACCCCGTCGTTTACCCCCGAACAAGTTCGAGGTCGCAAAGCGTGAGTTTGAACACATGCTTGAACTTGGAATCATCCGGCCATCCAAATCACCCTGGGCAACCCCCCTTCAAATGGTTGAAAAGAATAAAGCTGACGCCTGGCGTCCATGTGGAGATTACCGTTCTCTTAACAGAGTAACTGTTCCCGATCATTACCCAATCCCCCACATTCACGACTTCGCACTTTCCTTGCATGGAAAGACTGTGTTTTCCTAACTGGACCTGGTGCGTGCTTACCACCAGGTACCTGTCGCCGAGGAACATATTCCAAAAACAGCCATCACTACACCTTCTAAAAATTCCATTTGGTTTACGCAACGCTGTCAAACCTTCCAGAGATTCATGGACCAAGTTTTCCAAGGATTATCTTTCGTTCATGTATATATTGATGACGCCCTCATTGCTAGTTCGTCTCAAGTGGAACATGCAGTACATCTGCGTTCGGTGTTTCAGCGACTTTCACAGTTTGGTGTGGTGGTTAACCCGGATAAATGCCTGTTTGGTGTCGCTGCTCTTGAAATTTCAGGACATTATGTCGATCAAAACGGCATTCGCCCCTTGCCTGATAAACGCTCGTCCATTAACGACTATCCATATCCCAATTCTCTTCGACAATTACGTCGATTTCTTGGTTTAGTCAATTACTACCGAAGATTCATTCCTGATTGTGCTAACATATCTCAACCAATGACTGATTTGTTACGTGGAAATGAGCAACAATTTAAAATGAATGCTGATGCTGTTGAATCGTTTCAAAGACTGAAAACCGCATTGAATGAAGCATCTTCATTATCCTACATGTCTAGGAATCTTCATGCTTCACTTTCGCTTGCCACTGATGCATCCCAAGCAGCAGTCAGTGCTGTCCTCCAGCAAAGTATTGACGGTGTTGTCAAACCGCTTGCATTCTTTCCCGTCGTCTCCAACCCGCCCAGACACGTTACAGCACATTTGGTCGTGAATTGTTAGGTATATATTTTGCTGTTCGCCATTTTCGCCATTTGCTCGGAGGCCGCAATTTCACTGTTTGGACTGATCACAAGTCCCTGGCGTTTGCCTTGTCTGCTACAGCTGATAGATATTCACCCTGTGAGATACGTCAACTTGACTATATTTCGCAATTTACAAGTGATATACGTTATCTGCCTGCTTCATCAAACACAGTTGCAGATGCATTTTCTCGCATGCAACTCACCGCAATCAGTCGATCGAATTTCGATCTCAAGCATTTAGCAGAGGCTCAGCATCATGACAATGACTTACAGCAACATCAATCTACTCCATCTCTTAGAGTTCAAACTGTTCCTATCCCCAATTCGAGTTTGACTTTATTATGTGATTTTTTCCACCGACCATCCTCGTCCTTTTGTACCAAAGTTACTTAGGAAGTCCATTTTTGAACTCTTTCATTCGCTTTCCCACCCCGGTATTCGTGCTACTCGTAAGTTGATCACCGATCGCTTTGTTTGTCCGAAAATGCATGCGGATATTCAAAATTGGACAAAAGACTGTATCCAGTGTCAACTCAGCAAAGTTCAACGTCATACTCTCAGTGCCCCAGGATCTTTTCCTCCACCGAGTTAACGATTTCCGCATGTTCATCTCGACATTGTCGGTCCTCCGACTATCTCTAATGGTTTCACATACATTTTCACTTGTGACGACCGTTTCAGCCGCTGGCCTATAGCCATCCCGATTACCGATATTACAGCAGAAACCGTAGCGAAAACTTTTCTGCAAAACTGGATCAGCAATTATGGTGTCCCATCAACTATTACTACGGATCGTGGATCCCAGTTTCAATCCAACCTTTTCCGTAAGTTGACTATTGTTCTAGGTGCTAATCACATAAAAACAACAGCTTACCATCCTTGCGCCAACAAACTTGTTGAACGGTTCCATCGACAGGTAAAAGCCGCACTGATGTCACATGGTATTACGGAAAATTGGGCAGCGAACCTGCCATTGATCCTTCTTGGTATACGTGCTACTGTCAAAGAAGATCTCGGTTGTTCCGCGGCAGAATTAGTTTACGGCACTCCACTCCGCCTCCCTGGTGAATTGATCGCATCCCATGACGTAGCAGCAGACATCACTGTTCCCAATTATGGCAATCGTTTACGCTCCTTCATTCGTCAATTGCGTGCCACTCCCATTCGCTCATACAATCGTAACGTTTATTTGCCAAGTGATTTACAGTCATGCGATTTTGTCTTTATTCGAACTGATCACACGCGCAAACCCGTGCAAGCAGCATACACTGGACCCTTCAAAGTCATTAGCCGCTGTGCCAAATACTTCGTCATCGAGAAAAATGGTGCTCAAGATACGGTTACTATTGACCGCTTGAAAGCAGCTTTTTATCGAACCCTCAAACGTTCACACCCGAAGTGGTACCTTCGATGTTGACAGTTTTCCTTTAACCCCGCCCACTCCTATTATCCCCAGTGTGCCTCAGTCAACCCAATCGACCCAGCCGTGTGAACTCTCTCTTCCATCTTCTGACTCACCCTCCCCAGTTAAAAAAACTCGATCAGGTCGTAGATTCAGGTGGCCTGCACATCTTGCAGACTACGCGGATTAGCTTTTTGTTTCGATCGTTTCACTCTCTTCTAACGCTCTAGGGAGGGAGTATTATGGTGTTTTCATCATTGTATATTTTATTATATTCATCCTACATATTCCGTCATTGTTTTGTTACAATGATACATGTAAATATGTGCGCAATTTGAATATATAATTCACGCTGCTCACGTGTTCTGTTTGGGGACAAGTCTATCGTGCGACTGTTTTAGATCTGAGAAGTGTGTTCCGGTTTGTTGGGTACAATAATCAGAAGACGTACGCAGTTCGTGGTGTCACATCCGCTGGATCAATGGCTACGCATCCACGATTTCCACAACACCGGAGAAAGCTTATTATATCAAACGTGTTTATCATGAACTAGACAAAGAGCAAAACTCACGCCTATTTTACATGAGCTCGTCTGTCTGGACTAACGGTTTCCCAAATTACTGCCTCCGCTAGATGAAACAAACGGCCCAAAAGTGGATGTGGATTGGAAGTCCCGGAGACGTAAGCAACACGAAACGTTGGTCATTAATAAACACACTGATCATTTGACTGGGACTCACTCTGTAAATCTGTAATTGGACAGCGCGCTTATTTTAGGACCGTTGTTTAGCGCCATTCAACTGTGTCAATGCTCGCTGAATCTAATCTTACTTTCTCCACCTAATGACGGTGAACAGCCAGAAACTGAATATGGAGTTTAAATGTGTGGATTTTAGCAACGCCATGCGTTAGGTATGTTTATTTGCAATTCATATCAACTGATGATAGCGATCCCACAAACCAGTGAACTTCAATCTTCATACGCTTATACAAAGTAGTCGTGCGGCATCACTTGGAATACTGCGTTCAATCCTGGGCACCGTACTTAAAAAAAGATATAGCATGTCTGGATAGGGTTCAGCGCCTTGCGACTAGGATGGTTGAGGGTCAGACAGGTAAAACCTATGAGGCTAGACTCAAGGACCTCGTTTTGTTCTCACTAAAGAGACGGAGGCTGCGAGGTGACCTAATAGAAGCCTTCAAGATTCTAAAGGGTCTTGGGGGTGATAATATTACTGAAATCCTTAAACTTGCCCCTAAAGCAGCTACAAAGGGTAATTGTTTTGATCGCGATGACTGCATGAAGGAAATACATTATTTTCTATTCAACCTATTTTTCTACCTTGTGTGTGTTTCACGTTAAAAAAATTTAATTGAGAAATCTTTTTTTACCTTTTTGTCTCATATGACTATAGCTGGAAATCAATGGAAAAAGTGCCAGCAGAGGACGATTGTACCGAATTTGTCCCACTTATATATTTTCCGTAATATATAAAAAAACTAAAAATACTTTCTGTCCCCATATAAGGAGAGCAGTTTCATCACAAAAATGCAGGAGAAAAAAATTATTTCAATGTAAAACATAATTCAGGCAGTTAAGGGTTAAGAGTAAGCCCAGGTTGCTGGCACGTGAGCACTTTTTCAGCAACCGTGTGGTCAACTTTTGGCACAAGCTCCCAGATTGTATAGTAAGCCTCCCAAATTTGTTGATCTTTAAAAGGGAATTAGACGTTGAATGGTCGGTAAACGTTATCTCCACTACCAATTTTGGCTAGGCTGAAATAAAAAGTCTATCTAACTACTTTTAATTTGAACAATGCGTCAGTGAGCTAGTGGTGTATTGGTCATGTGCTTCGCCTAAGTGTCCTGAGCTGCAAGCTTAAAATTAACCACAGGATATTGTACATAATGGGTCGAAATTAAAAGTGATTGTTATGGACGGGGATAATGGGTGCGTTCTTGGACATTCGGGGTTCAAGCCAAAAGCTTGTAGGGTAACCACACGACAATGTTCAAAATATGGGTCCGTGGAAGTTTGGGCAGTTTCGACGGAATGTGAACGCGAATATACGCTGGAAAGAAAAGAAGGGTGCAGTATCAATGAGTACAAATATGAATGAAGTTAAAAAATGCGCAGTATATTGAAAAAGTGGAGATCAAGGCGCTCCTTAAAAATGCTAAGAGAGGGGGCGGAAATAACTGATGGGGGTAGGGAGTTCCAGGTGCGAGGGACTCGAAGCGCGAAAAAATTGCTTCGGTATTCAAGTCGGCTGTACTGATGGGATAACTTGAGGTGGTGTCCGCGATTCCCGGAAGGTGGGGCCAACGACAGCATCCCGCTGCACGGGTGTCCATCCTCCGTCAAAATGCGGTAAGTCAAAATCATATCGCCGCGAATGCGACGGTACTTGGTGGAGAAGAGATTAAGCACTTGGAGTCGAGCTTCGTAGCTCGCGTAACGCAAACCCTTGACTAACTTCGTAGCTCGTCGTTAGGGCTGCTCCATGATGTGTTGATCGCGCTTTAACCATGGATTCCAGACGGAAGCTGCATATTCCAAGTGTGGTCGAACATACGCATTCAATAGGTGCTTGAAAAGCCGGGGGTCAAACGAACCGAACGCTCTTCTGAGAAGTCCAACATTCCGGTTTGCCACGGTGGATGCCTGGGCGCACTGAGCAGAACAACCCAGATCGTCTTGCGTCAACACGCCGAGGTCTTTCTCCTGCTTGCAGAACTGTAAGCGAGTTCCACCTAGAGAGTACACGGGATCTCCTCGCCGACGCACCAATAGTACGCGACATTTGTCGGTGTTGAACGGGAGATTATTACAAACGGCCCAGCACTGTAATGAGGTGAGGTCCGACTGTAGATCTCTGTTGTGCGTGGGTGAGCGGATGACGCGCCATAATTTTATGTCATCGGCAAATAGAAGGAGTGGAGATGTCACATATTTTGTAAAACAAACGCGGACCAAGAACGGATCCTTGGGGTACGCCGCAGTAAACTGGGGAAGTTTCGGAGAGCTCGGACCAAGAAATGCTGCCATTCATGTTAACAGCGGAGGTCCTATTCCAATTGCTTGTAATTTCTCAAAAAGTATCGCATGATCATCTCTGTCGAACGCCTTGGAGAAGTCTAAATATATGACGTCTACACCATACCCTTCGTCAGCGGCTTTGGTCCAATGGTCCTTAGCAAGTAGTAGGTTAGAAGTGCATGATCGACCCCGCCTAAAACCATGCTGCCCCGCTGTGAGTACATTCGAGCGCTCCATCACAGTCATAATGTGATCGGCGATAATCGATTCCATCACCTTCGAGAGGACAGGAAGCAACGTGACCGGGCGATAATTTGCTGGGTCACTGCGATTGCCACTTTTAAAAAGTGGGGTGATGATTCCGTCTTTCCAGCCATCTGGGACTTCGGAGGCATCCAATAAACGCTGGAAGTAGTGAGCTAGAGGTTCAGAAAGCTGATTGGCAACCGCCTGCAATGCTTTCGGTGTAATGCCGTCGATTCCTGGGGACGAGTTGGTGCGCAGTTGCTAAATTTTGTTTCGGGCGGCCGAAGGGGTAAAATCAGCACTTGAAATAAGAAAAGAGGATGAAAAAGGAGGAATAGAAATATGAGGAGACACCGGAGATCCTTGAAATATTGGCATATAATGTTCCTTCGAAGCATTTGCAGCTTCCTTTGTGGTAGTCGTGTTGCCGTGCTTGGTTGTAAGCGAAGGGATACCAGTACGAACTTTCTGTTTGTTGTTGATAAACTGGTAGAGTAACTTTTTATTATCTAAAAATTTAGCAGTGAGCTTAGTTTGGCTAGATAACTTGTTGTGACGCAGTAATGCTGTGCAATGATTTCGAAGCATGCGGTATTGGTCCCAATCGGAGTGAGCTCGACTTACTCTAAAGTTTTGCTAGGCCTCGTTCATGCGGTGTATCCACTTTCTGGTTCTGCTGCGGATGTATGACTTAGATCCTTTAGGTCTAGTCGGCACGGAAAATGAACAACGAGCTTACAGTAATTGCCATCTAGTGACGAACTCGGGCCAGGTGTCGGTAGACGCACCGATGTGCAAAAAATCGAAGTTATTTGCTGCTACGGTATCTTGGAAAGCTTTGTAGTCGGTGACGGTCCGAAGAGGTACAATTTCGTCAACGGGATAGTCAGCGTAGCAAACGAAATTGAAATTCAAAACTAAGTGGTCGCTTTTTCCAAGAGGAGATCCGTATGTCACTTCCTCAATCATTAATTCTTCATTTGTTAGTATAAGATCGAGTCGAGAGGGTGTATCATTACCTCGAAACCGGGTTGGTTCGTGTACGTGATTATATAATGGATGGCTTACCATTAGGTTCTCAATGCATGTTGCAAAAGTACTGCGTTCGGATGCGGCGGCAAGCTTGGTGATGTTGAAGTCACCCATTAGTAGCGCGTGGGTATGCTGCAATGATAAGGCGAGACGTATGGATAACATCAGTTCTTGATCGGAGGTTAGCAGAGCATTTGGCGGACGATAGATAACGGCAACGAGAGCAGAGTCATTGTTTTTGAGCTGCATACGACACCACAGCGAGTCTACGGAATGCAGACGGGCATCGCCTAGTAAATCACATCTAAGCGAAGATTTGTAGTAAAGGACAACCCCGCCACCTTTTGTAGGGCGATCATTTCTCAGAATCGACATACCGGGAAGAGCGATTTCGGCGTCAGGTACGGTAGAAGATAACCACGTTTCGGTCAGAGCAATTAAATCGAAACTTCTAACAGCGTGCTGCATTCGAAGCTCAGATAAGTTGCTGAGTAGACCCTGAACGTTGGTGTACAAGCATTGCAAACCTTCTCGTGATAGATAAGAAGCGTCGGTTGTATGAATTCCTCCTGGGCCGATCCTGAATGGATCGGCTGGAAGACGTTTTTTGCTGTTGGACAAATGATAGGATGAACGGGTAGGGTCGGGAAGGAAGGGGGTGCTGTTTCGCGCGGTCTTTTAAAGTTCTGTCTGTCGATAGCTGAACGAAGACGAATTTCAGGAGGTGCAAATTTTCTGAATTGATACCAACTTTGCAGAGCATCTGATACTATTGCCTCAGATTGGAACGTGACTTTAAGTATACGGGGACCATCTCCTTTATAATTTGCAGACAAGGGTATGCGCTTCACGCCGGTAGTCAACGTGGAATTAACTTTGATTTGTTGCTGGATGAATCGTCATTGTTCGCAGTCGTGAGTTGCATTTTTGTTATCCTCTAGGTCGTTTATTTCCGGAACGCCGTGTACGAAAATGCTTTTCCGGTCGTTATCCAGCCTCCAATCGTAATTTTTATCCTTTTTTCCTTGAACTTGAACTCATTGATATGAGAAATATTTTAAAATCATCCTACTTAGTAGTAAAACGATTGTAAAAAAGAGCGATTATAATCGGCAAGTGTGTTGTTGGCGTTTATAATAAAAATGGGAACGAAATATTTTCTGTAACCGAACTATAAGTCGACAATCACAATAAAAAATACAAGATTAATTGAATTGCCCATTAAAATTTTAAAAAATGTTTTAGCAGAGCGTGGTTTCGATCCACGGACCTCTGGGTTATGGGCCCAGCACGCTTCCACTGCGCCACTCTGCTGTTGCCCGGCTTAAAATTTGTTATTATATCACGTTCACATGATCGAATGAGACTGCATTTGGTGAATTGCTCAAAAGATGAATTCCACCCATAAACGCAATTGTATTTTGCTATTTGACAATTTTCACTTTGCGCAGTATGATGGTTCGTTTAATACAAATCGCGAATCCCGCAACGGTAAAACCGAAGAGACGTCCTCGTTTTATCCGTGCCAGTTGTCGCTTTGATTTGATTGGTCAAGCGATTTCGTTCAAACCGCTTTTGTTCGAGCCCTTTCCGTGACGGACATTTGCTCTCGTTGTCCCCTGTTTGTTTCTCTTTTAAGCTGCCTGTCATTTGAACTGAGCTCATACAATTCTTCCGTAGCCCAATTTCTTTTGGTTTTGCTTTTGCTTTCGTCGGACTTTTCCTGCTCTTAAACCAAAAGCCGATTGAGTGAATTCCAGCGAGGGTCACTCAAGGCATCTGATTGATTTGTTTAAACAAATTGTGGTGCTCACATCCTCGCTCTTACAGGCCACTGCGGTGGATGTGAGCACCACATTGCATTGATCACTATATGCTCTTGGCCATGAATCATTATGTGATTAAGTATTTGAGCATCGTGGTTCGCTGTAGGAACTCTATTAAACAGGGGTTTTAAAGTTTAACATTACTTAATGCATCCGTAAATCCAATATGAATCCAAATTTTAAATGTCACTTGTATTGAACATATTGTTTGTCAATCTGTTGTCGTTAATCAATCTGCTTTTCGATAGCGACTTTTCACCACTCCCTAAAAGTTTCACAAGTTTTAATGGAACCAAGACGCAAATTGGCAAGTAGCACAAAGGCAAGACAAATAAAAAATAATATACGGAAGATTCAACAAAGAATCGTCAATACCAAGTGGTCGTACTGGATGAAGTTGCATCAAAATTTATCCCTAATTTGATGAACATTCAAGACGTAAAATTGGAATACAGATTATATCGACACATAAACCACATAACAGACCATTCGTTCGCTACATCAAACTAACTAAATCGTCGTGTATTAGTTTGAAGATGTTTTTATCGTTGATGGAGTACTGTACGGTGTGTGAATAATTGAAAACTGACAAATCGTTCAAATTGATCAAAATTAATGCCGGATGGAGTAGGAATAAACATCATACGCAAAGAGAATGCTTGAGCTATTAAGCACAAAACAGAAGGGTACGATGACTGCACTGAGTACAAGAATTATACTAACAAGTATGAAAGCAAAAGATTTAATTATATTTAAACGACCAATATATTTTGGTGCTCACATCCTCATACCTTACACACCACTACCGGTTTCTGGCTGTTTGCCGTCATCAGGTGGAGACAGTAAGATTAGGTTCAGTGAGCCTTGAAACAGTGGATAAATTGGTAAACAAAGGTTGTTAGCACCAAAATATATTGGTCATTTAAAAGCGCCTTGAGTGCTTTATCAAGAATCACTTTGTTATTCTGTATTTGAACATCGTGGTTCCTTGCAAGACCATTGAAATTAATCACAGCAAAACACGGAGGCTTTAATAAAACGTGTAACAAGTCTAAAATAGAAAGATGTTTAGACTACTTAATAGTAGTCAGTGCTTCGAGAATAAAAAGACCGTCAACGACAGATCTATCAATCACCGTCTACAGAAACATCGCATCAGATTTTAAAATACAGCAACGGTAATATTTGACTGCTGCTAAATATTTTTTGCTTTCAAAATCGTCAAAATATTTATTTTATGAAAAATAGTGTGTTTTGGCTTCAGGCAACTGCTTAAAGTTTGGCATGCTTTGTGAAAACATAATCAATCGAAGTGAGTCGTTTTGATCGATTTTAAAAATTATAGTCACGAAAACATTTTCAGTTGACGAAAAAAAATGCTCGCCCGATGTGGGGCTCGAACCCACGACCCTGGGATTAAGAGTCCCATGCTCTACCGACTGAGCTAACCGGGCTCGTACTGCTGGATGGTAATTTACTCATTTAAAGTTCAATATTCGTCATCAAACGTTTACCCATTGTAGCCCGTTAGGATAAAACACCAACATAGAAAGACTCATATTTTTCTCCGCGGTGTGGTTCCATGTCGTGCGGAATATGTAATTAAATGTTTTTCCAGACACGAAGGCAAAGCATTCAAACATCCTATGATGTCCGCTCGGTTTTGTCCGCTAATGACCAATGCGTGGACATACAACCCCCGATGAAGAAATAAGCGCTCGTCCAATTTGATGGCGCACCGATATTGGCGTACGAGTCCATTGAAAAAACGCGATGAACGCTTCTGCAAATCAGCAAACCAGGTGCTGGATGGAATTCCATATGGACCGGAGCGAACATAGGCGACATAAACCACTGTTCCATCGCCGTGCGTTTGAAAACCCAACATGGGAGCACTTTCTTTCGTTTCGTTATGCAGGATTGAATTCAGGGTTTTTTCTTGAGACGTTACTCCACTCGACGCAGATGTGACTTTGCTGGAGTTTAATGCAGGATTATATCTGAGATTGGATGCGATTGTGGATGACGTGCTCTTTCGTTCACGGAGCTCAAGCCCATAATTCGTGAGGAGAGACTCCGAGCTGCTCGAACTAGTTGAATGACCCACTGGTTCTGGAAGGTGTGCAACGTGACCGTAGGATGTCGACCGATTAATTTCTACCGCAACATCACTTGCACTACTACTGCTACTACTTTCAACTCGATCGCCTTGGGTCACGAACCCATCTCCTTTTCGTAGATAGGTGCTTTTTCGATGTATATTCGCAGGTTGACTATCCGTGAATTGCGATTTCCCAGTCTGTCTATCCGATATTTGTCGTAGATGTTCATATGCTTCACGGTAATCCAAATTGTTGGAATCACCCACGGTCCAAGCAGGTTCTCGATTGCGAAAATATTCATTTAATGTTTCTTTTGGTGGCTGAAGGTAGGTTTGGATTGGATCAGTGCCATTTTGTGTTGAGGGTCTAGAACGAGCGCTGGAGATTGATTGGGCTTGATGATTGCCCATAATCCTAAAATTATGTGCATAATGGCATTTTACTATCTGAGTATTGTAAATATCGATCGAATTTAAAATGATATTGATCCATCATGTGACCTACGTGATCCTACGCAATGAACCAATCATGTTTCGAGAAAAAGAAGAACAACAGCGATATTCTAAAAGGCATGCTAATTAAACAAGTTGCGCTTGTATGTCACTGTAGGATAAGGTTGGGACGACCAACCTGTTTAATCACATGTATTATGTATGAATTCACAAGCCTGATCCTGGCAAAGTGCCGCACAGTCAAAGACTGCACGTGGGCTAAGATACTGTCAGGATGCCCGGGACTAGACAGCTGTGAGAATGAAAATAGAAATGGCGGGGAGACTCCAGCTCACTACCAATGGCAAATTAATTTCGCGCGGTTAGTTGCACAGCACCGAAGTGCGGCACGATTGCACATCCGTGCAGGAATAATTATGTCAGGTTACACGAGATAAAATACCATTCCAGTCCTAGTACGATGTCCATAATCAATTCTGGGACACACGACCCTGCGTTAAGCATGTTGACTGAATGAATGATTGTTCCCTCTCTCACCGATTTCCCATTTATCGATTGCGTCATAGCCCCTAAAATCCCACAACACAATAGAATGCCAAATGGTGAGAGTTCTGCTAGACACGTGACAAAGCACAACACACGTGTCTATCTTTCATAAGCAACGCTAGTAGCCATAACAAAGTTCTCGTCCCGTCTGGACCAGCTATCACTTCGCGCTGATTTGTTTGATTTATACTAAACGCATCCCTTCAGGCCATTGCCAAAATGAGCTCGATTGATGTTATATCATTATTCACCTGAATAGACAGAACACTCACCAGGCAGATCATCTCGTCGTTATGGATCGAAAGAGGAACGGACAACAATGCGAGTCGCTTGAGTTGGAAAAGTATCCAGTCGACTTACGCCTCGAAACATACTTCAAAGTTAACCATCAAATATATTAACAGACGAGCTTGGAAGTTGACGCCATCTCATTGATTCAACTGAAATTCTGGGTTCGCTGCGTGGAAGACACCTTCGTAATAATTAAAAGGAGTGAATTTGAAGGCGCACACCGCTCGCTAAATTACGGAAACGGAAACTGAAGGCCGTCTTTCATCCCTGGATAAACAAGTGGAACAAACAAGCAGTGAACAGTTGCAGACATAGTCAAGCGAAACGATATACGCACGGAATGGATACTGAATTTAACAGTAAACACCCGGCAGTGCACAAACTCACAACCGTCAAGACCGTTTTCGAACGAACACAAATACACGGCAATACGGATGAGTTATGCAGAAAGGAGAAGGAATACTTTTTCAAAGTGTTTTTAAAAAATCGGGACCAAAAAGTTTCATAATCGAACGCAAAGTTGAATGAACCCAACAGAGAAATGTAGACACCAACAGAACTAGAGGAGTCCTACCATACGACAACATGTTTTAGAGATTGCAGCACACATCCTTCACCCGTTTGGAGTAGAAATCGCCCGCAAACCATGCTCAACACTACGTAGTGAACTCCGCAATATTGAAGTTGTAATCTCAAAAGATCAATCGAACATCATTTACAAAATCTCATGCCTGGATTGCGACGGGTCGATAACACGAGCATCAATTGGCTGCTCAAAGACACAACCTACTCATTGGCCTCAATACAGGTGAATCAACAACATTGCGACTGGAACGGCACTGAGATAATCGCCAAGGGTTGCAATTGACGCATAAGAGGCGTGGCACTCGACAGATTCATCGATCAATCAACACTTCCAATTGGCTGCCACATACGGACCAATAGGAAATCGGTTATGAAGCTGGTTAACGACGAACAACGGGACAAACGAACACCGTATATAAAGCCCATGTATCACGCCCGCATGTCACTTTGCTGATGTCATTTGGCTTGCTGCTGGACAAACAATGCCAGCTCGGCGAACACCATTTGAACAACATCTACACCATGAAAATAAAGTTTGCAATGAATCGGTTATAGCAAGTTTTTGGTAACGTTTCGCTTCTGAACACAGAAGCTTCGTCAGACGAAGGGTGTCGGTACGAACAGTGTTCAGGTCTAAATGGCATTTTCTTGACCAATTCTGAGTTCTCTAAACTAGACAGGCGAGATCAAGACAATTGATCACACCCCCTAAATGCTGTGTTAATCCCTAAATTGTTTATTTAGTGTGCAGGTGCGAACAGCGTCCGCTGACAAACTGCTTACGTAATTCATGTGCAGATTAGGTATTATGCATGTTAATCCTTATCCGCTGCAGAACCGTGACTTATAAGTATTCCGAGGTATAAGCTAAAATAAATTTCATAGTCAGGCAATTTTACATGGATTGAACTTTGTCACACCGATGCGAACGCGCTTAATATCGATTGGGGTGCTTAGTTATGTGTTGGTAATAAACTCTAGTAAATCCATTTCGAAGATAAAGACCAGTTTGTTTAATTCAAGGCCAACTTCGACCGTCTAAGTTTATCATTGGGCGAAATGCTCGCTTGGCTGAACCATCACGTGAATGGTCACGCGTGTGAACCGCCGATCGATAATTTGATTGAATCGGCTGACGCGACGTATTCCACACAAGGATGTTATGGACTGATAGAATAACAGCGTGTCGAAGTGCCCTCAAAACCTGATCCACGACGCATGTACGATTACGCCACCCATGCTATTTGGATCATATCCACA
>JACCGJ010005554.1:0-16183 GCA_013407085.1 Atriophallophorus winterbourni
AATTCTAACATGTTCTGAAATTACTTGCGCGCGATTTGCAACTTCTATGGCGGTAATTCCTCTGTCGTCGGTCACCGCGGAACCACTGTAGAAACGTGGTAATTACTACAGGTATGGTGACCGCGGCATTAGTGGCCGTAGATGATGATTGGACGAAGTTCAGTTATATCGCGAAAAACTTTGGATAGCACGCATCTGCCTCACCAAAACACAAAACCGGGGAAAACCTTGCTTCTCTGCTCATGATGCTAAAAAACGTTGAGAAGAGTAGTCACATCTATAAGCCTCGAGTACCGAGAATTGACAAGGAGGTAAAATGCATGTAAAAAATCAACGCCCAGGATTGCAAATCGAAACGCAGCGACCGTACAAATTCAGCAAACTTCACGTCGCAAATGTAATTAAAGGGTCATGGAGTGTTGACCGTAGGTTGTAATAACAAATCTGTTTGCTGCTATCAATCGTTGGCTTATCGGACAAGTCGTTACGTACGGGTTTACTGGCAGTACACTCACTTCAGCACCAGTTTCTACCAGAAAACGTAGACCTGAAGGCCTATCGTGGATGAAAAAAGACGAACTATCCGCTTTAAGCTGATGACGGTAGTCGTCATTTCATGATAACTTGAGTTTGTCGCTTGCGAAGTGCGATAGTAGCAAGGTTCAACGCAACACCGTGCACCCTTGCCGTATTTCCAGTGTATCCAGCAATCGAGCAACCAAGTGGGGTTTCTCGAGCGTTGCAGGAATGTGGTGCGTGATCGTTACTTACCGTTGAGTGTGAGGTTTAAAGCCTCATTGCGTAAAGCTGCAACCTTAACCATTAAGTCTGCACTACTCTCTTACTTTTTATGACCCAATGCACGTGATCGTTCAGTTATTACTATGGACATATGTGGATATATATTCCCTGCTGAAAGGGAGCGGATGTGTTCTGCGATGCTGTCGACCATTTTCACTAGTTCTGATACTTGTGTGCTTTATGCAGCAACCAATATGGCTTGCACGATTCAGGGAGTCGCTGGAGCCGTAGTTCCCTCAACACGGACTCGTCCATGTGCGATGTCCATAACAGACGGCTCATCTCCATTAATGAGGTAGATTGCTTTTTGCCGTTGACATCCAAGTCAACGAATAGCACCTGTAGCCTAGATATTTCAGACGGAACCGTGCGGTAAATCACGGCCTGCTTGACGCTACGGTAGCTGTCACCTCCGGGGTGCAGCAAAAACTGCGTCCTGAACCGGTATTAACATTCGTCAGCGGGGAGATCCTGTGTCAATTTCGCCAACATGACTGAGTCATTAAAATGTTCTTTTAACACTGAATTCAGTATCTGAACCATAAAACCAATAATCAGGGTCCTGTGGAATGAAACTATGTTTTGTGATGACAGTTGAGGCCAGTATAATGCGTTTAGCACCGCCCATGATAAGCACGATAAGACAAAAGAAAATGTCAAACGGCTAAAATTTGTTAGGAGAAAACGATGCAAATGCACAATAATACGCGGTGAAAAATTAACTGAAAAAATAATGCCGGTTTGAATAAAATTACCTAAAAAACACAAAAAGGATGCGTATTTAGGGCTCAACGATTTGTAGTACAAGAAACATTCGTGTATCATGTGGGGCTCACTAATTTGTAGGAGACTGAACACTCAAATGACGTCCCACGAGGGTTGGAGAAAACGCACAGGACAATGAGAATTTTATCGCGGTAGCCAAAAGAGAATAACACTCACGTAGCTCGCGTGAATCGATAAGTATCAAGGTCAAGATTTTAGGTCCAGTAAAACACAGTTGTTACATAGGTATCTCATCTATGTGTCTGTGCTTCATCGGCAGGTTCAGCAACATTTTAGATCCCATGCCTCTCCATATTTTTGGATTTTAACCTTACGTGGTTGTATGAGTATTGAGCACCTTACTTAATACCGATGTAGTTTTGTCCGTGATGATGATGATTACCGGTCTCATAAACTTACCATGTTAGTAACGCTGACTTTCAGACGCGATGCCGTGTGATAATTCTGCTTTCCGTTAATATCCAACGGCGATGACCTTAGCGGATTGGCATATCATCCGAAAGGAAAACAGATTGAGCGCTCACGAGAGAACAGAAATTGGCTTTCTGTACATTAATTTTCAGCAATAATATTAATTCACCCACACAATTTTTTTTTCCAAAAACATTACGTAAACAATGTCGAAATTTACGCTTCAAGTCATCTTCTTTGCCCGAAAATGACTTTCGATTGATCCACCCAATAGCGGGTAATGTTAGGGACGAAATAATTCCTAAATGTTTGAGTTATGGAATAGGGGATAAGATATAGGCTTCGCCATACGTATCTCATGTAGTGAGTGAGCATTATCGGACGAAATGACTCTGATCAAGCTGCTATATTCACGAAAGTGTTGATCTGTAGTAGACTGACCACTGCAATAACGTCCCCAATAGTGTAGGAGAAAACGCACAGGAGATGGAAGATTTATCGAGGTGGCCAAATCTCGCAATAAGTTACAACGGATCAATCACGGAACACAAGTCAGCGGACATTACATAAAGGTTAATAAATTTCAGGTATAGTAAAACAAATTTGTTTCATAGCCCCCTCCAAGAAGTCTGGTCCGAGGAGACTCCTGATCAGGAATTGACATTGGAACTGGTCAAGCGGTGTCAAGTCGTGCCAGGCTAAAAACAGTATCTCAGCAACCAGTCACTCCGAAGTCAGCCCAGTCACTAGATCTGCATAGGTCGATTGTTGTTGGTGACCAGGGTAGGGTACACGAAAAACAGATCAGGGCTAAGCCGAGTCACGTCTGACGTAGAATGAACGTGCTGTTATCGGAAATCGCCCATCTGGCATGGTCTTAGTCCGAATCCAGTAGGACCAGATGTAGGCACATCCGTAAGCTTGACAACGAAGAACAAGATGCTTTGAAAACATAGTCCCTGCTAAGAATTTCCTGCAACCACCGGGATGATATCAAGCTTAGGAAGCTGGAGAAAGCTGAGTGGCGTGTGACGTATGGCTGGTAAGGACGTTTTCTGATGGGTTTCTTGTTGGTCGGTGTGTTCTTATTGCAGGGGCTACCGAGTAATTTGATGACAATCGTCAGTCGTCCGTGGGTGACGTGTGTCAAGTTTCGACAGTTGGACCTGCATGTGTACCTGAAGAGTGAGAAGAAGAAAAAACTCTTTGGTACATAGGTTTAAGGCCACGACCGAATTATAGTGATGAGTTAAGCAAAACATGCACTGGCATATACCAAGTGATAACAACACGTTAAATATGTACTACATCGTCGGCAAAACTAACCGCTTGCCGCTTCGCTGACCTAGTTGTTTTGTGCTGGCAGGTAATGAGATAGGAGATTGTATAACAGGGATTATCACCGGTGATGCTCAGGTTTGGGTTCGGCCTTGCGGATTAACTGAGTCAACTGTATTGTCCATGAACGCCGGTTTGACTCTTTCAATCGAGATCCTGTCGTGCCGACCGTTGAGGTCAATAACAACTGTTTTCAGACCTCTGAATTATCCTAAGAGCTCCAGCATAAGGAGAATGAAAAGGTTGATACAACATGTCGATTCGGAGAAAGACATACTGGAAATGTGCCAACTCCTATGTCAGGTGAGACGGTTTGGCCTGAAGTAGCGTGGATGGTGGGTGGAAACGACTCATATAATGTCGCAAGCGCGCCACGTAATCTTCATTGGCAAATGGTGATTGTAAAGCCGAGGTGACATATTCACCCGTTAATGCGATGGTGGGACCAAAGGTTAACTTCGCGGGAGTGGCTTGCATTGGGATTTGAAGGTTGACACTAAACCTAGCATGACAATCGGTAGGACTTTGGTCCAGTCAGTAACTCCATGTGTCATTTACGCGGATTTGAGTTGCCTGGGCAACCGTTCCACCATATCAATCGCAGCAGGGTGGTCAGCAGTAGTTCGGTGATGTTAACAACGTAGGATATCCAGGAAACTACTGAAGGCACCATCCTCTGTCCGATGTAACGATACTCGGGCAACCGAACTGTGCCACCCAACGTGTGCAAGTGTCTCGGAAGAGCAGTAGTGAAACGAAACGGCCTCAGGCCACCTAGTAAATTGGTCTGTGCCTGTGAGAATGTATGTATAGCCACGTAAAGGTGGTCTAGGTCTACGTGAATGTCAAAGATACGCTCATCAAGTTTGACGAAAGCTCCTGATGAGATCTTGGTGTGTCGGTGGATTTTCTTGCTTTGACAATCACCACACGCTTTATCCCACGTCCGAACGTCTCTCCTGGTTTTCTGCCAGAAAAAATCTACTCGTAATTAATTTAAAAGTAGTACTGAAGCCAGGGTGAGAAAGATTAAGTAGGGCATCGAACACTCGCCGTCTGAAGAAATAAGCGTTTGAAGTGCAACTTTTAAAACGTCACACAGAATATCACCCGAGATATGGGGCAAGGGGAGAGGTCTGATGTCGACGGAAGTGCAATCCCTAAGTTGCGCGATCTCGGCATCGACAGCTTACACTGCAGCTTTTCCTTCTGAGTCGAAGGAGGATGGCAAATCCACCACGCATATTCGAGAGAGAGCATCCGCGACAGTATTTTGGGCACCGGAGATATGTCGTATGTCAGTCATTAATTGACTGACAAAATCTAGGTTTCTCGTCTTCCTTGGGGAGCATCCATCCGAGGATCTGCTCAGTAAGTGAATGAGGGGCTTATGATCAGTAAACACTGTAAACTGCCTTCACTCCAGAATGAGGCGGAAGTGTTTGATCCCCAGGTATATTGCCAATACTCCTCGACCAAATGTGATATACCGAGACTGCCAGTTAAAGTCGTCTCGAAAAAAACGACATGAGGAAACATGAGCCGTTAACGTACTGTTGAAGCACTACTCCCAATAATTCGGCGGATGCGTCCGTGAATAATGACAGAGGTGCATCCGGCCTATAGTGGTTGAGTGATGCGATAACGGCGATATGCTTTTTGAGCGGAGTGAATGCCGATTTTGCTTTGTCCGTTGAACATAACGTCTTAGCGTTACCACGAAGCAGATCGCTTAATTGCTGTTAGACTCGCGCGTATTGTGGCATAAAACGGCGGTAAAAGTTTACCAGCCCCAGAAGTCGTTGACGTTCCTAAAGGTGGTTGGCTCTGAGAAGTTTAGGATTGTTCCCGTATTTTCTTCCAGTTGTTTAATACCAGAAGCCGAGAGTCGATTACATAAGAAATCGACTGTTGTCTGAACAAAACTGCACTTGGTCGCGTTGATCATAAACCAATGATTGGACAAACGATCAAATAGTGCAGCGAGGTGACGAACGTGATCTTTCTTAGAGGAGCTGACGATCAGTACATCATCGAGGTAAACGTATGCTAAATCGAGGCCTAGACAAACCTTGTTCTGGAAGGATTCAGCTGCGTATACCGCAATGCATACTCATGAACTCGTAGAGTCCGAACAGCATAGTAACGGCCGTCCTTGACATATCCACTTCAGCTACTGGGACTTGGATGTACGCCCTAACCAGGTCTACCTTGCTGAAAATGGTACATCCTTCAATATTGGCCGTCAGATCCTAAATATGCGGAATGGGGTACCTATCGGGTACCATCGCCTTGTTCAGCCTACGGTAATCACCATAGTGGCGCCAATCGTTTAAGGTCATTTTCGGGGGCATATGTATAGGGGAGCACCAGAAGCTCCTCGATCCCCGTATAATACGTAATTCCAACATGTGCTAGAACTCTTTGCTCGCGATCTGCAACTTCTCTGGCGGTAATCGCCTCCGTCTTCCATGAACCATAAATTTACTGTAATTTGTCTGGGCGGGTTGGAGACGACGAAAAGGAATGCAAGCTGTTTAACATCACCGTCAATAATTTGATAGAGAACAGCACCGACTGCTGCTTGGGATACATAAGTGGAAAGCGAAAGTGAAGCAAGAAGATTCCTTGACATGTAAGATAGTGAAGAGGCTTCATTCAATGCGGTCTTCAATCTTTCAAACGATTAACAGCATCAGCGTTCATTTTAAATTATTGCTCATTTCCGCATAACAAATCAAGCGTTTGTTGAGATATGATAGCACAATACCGAATGAATCTTCTGTAAGAATTGACTAAACCAAGAAATAGAAAAAGCTGTCAAAGAGAATTGTGACATGGATAGTCGTTAATTGATGAGAGCTTATCAGGCAAGGGACGAATGCCGACGAATAACTGACGTCCTTAAAGTCGCTGGAACAGCGCACACAGATGTTCTGCATGTTCCGCTTGAGACCAACTAGCAATGAGGACGCTATCAATATATACATGTACAAAAGATAATCCTTTGAAACGTTGGTCCATGAATCTCTGGAAGGTTTGAGCAGCGTTGCTTAAACCACAGGGCATTATTAGAAATTCGAAAATACCAAAAGGTTTGGTGATGGCTTTTTACGGGTTACTTACTCGAAGATCCAGTTCATTAAACACAGTCTTTCCTTGCAAGGAAATTGCGAAGTCGTGTATGTGAGGGATAGGGTAGTGATCGGGAATAGTAACTCTGTTAAGAGCACGGTAATATCCAAATGGACGCCAAGCATCAGCTTTATTCTTCTCAACAATATAAAGGGGGCTTGCCCAGGGCGATTTGGATAGTCGTATGATTCCAAAATCGAGCATGTGTTCAAATGCACGCTTTGCGAACTCGAAATTTTTCGGAGCCAAACGACGGGGTCTGTTGAGTACTAGAGGACCACGGGTCAGAATGTAGTGTTTGACGTCATTTTTAACAGTATTAGATTGCAAACAGGTTTTTAAAACTTTGGAAAATACTGTCAGTAAATCACTGAACGCTGATGGGATGTCAGGGGTAAGTAGTCGAATCGTTGGGATGGGGAAATCACAGATGTTACCAAATGAATTAATCTTTTGTAAAATTGTCAATAAGCTTATGTGTAGCTGTATTGATCAAAAAATCAGAATTAAAAAGGAAATCTGCAACAAGATTTGGTACTTTGACATCGTCGAGTGTGAAAATCCATCGAAAGATACGTCTGAGACCTAATTCGACAGAAAGTGATCTCTGACCGAAAATAGGAATTTTCGTGCCGTTTGCCGCCTGTAACCTCAACGAAGACGGGTTTTAGCGTTCCATATTGGATGGAGGGATGACGCTAATTTTGAAACTAGTGTCAATGAGGAATCGCATTTTAGTAGCCCTGTCGTTAACGTAGAAGAAACTGCTTTAAAGTGTGTCAGACAGAGTTGCCGTGTATATTGTCTGGCTTCGCGGTTTCTCTGCTTGATCAAATTTGAGTCTCAAGTGCAAGGTGGCGAGCAATGCAGGGCCTTTGCACTGAATATACGATGATAATAGCATAATCGCGATCCGTTAGAACGATTGAGGGATCGTTTCTTGGACTGATGGGAATGATGATTTCCAGATTTACTACGCGATCGTGCGATGTTTTGTACATGCATTGATAAGTTGTGGAACATCCATTTCAACTTTATAAAATCGCTTGGGACCTGTGTACTGGAATTTGCGTCACTCGTGTGTCTAACGTAAGACAATGTATAACTGTGCGAGATATCGTGAACTTCGTCTGCAATGCGTGCCAAGTGTTGGAGAATGATGTGCTTACCCATAATTGCTAAGAGTTTGGGGACGTGGGCTGTAAGACTCTGCTGCCATAATTCACTAAAGATTATGTCATACACAGGCTAGTCTCCTTATCATTGGAGTCGGTAGTGTTGTGACGGAGTGTGATCACACATTTCTACGCCGGACAAAAGCTTCCGTAGATTTCAATCGTAAGACTCGAATAGTGCATCGATTTTTGCGAACCAGAGACAAGGGTCGACAAAGCGTCTGTAGAACTATCCACAGATGGTGTATCAGAAAATGTTGACTTTAGCTCCATTTCGTAAATGAAAAAATATATATGACACAAAATCAAAATAAATGGGGGTATGTAGTGCGAACGAAAGTTTCAAAACGAAAAATTTCGTCTGTAGTGGATCAGTCAAGCTAGTATAAGAAACTCGCAGTACAAAAATAAGCAATCTGACTGACGAACAGTTCTTTTGATTCACGTACATATAATCCGCAATCCTCGTTTGCTAATTCTTTCAATATTTGTACTCGAAATGTTACGTTCAAGAGAGACGAAATTCCCAAAAAACCCAGATCGACCAACGCGAACAACAGAAGTGTATTGTGATTAAATGATGAGTTGATTATGTGCAAAATCGTATACAACT
This sequence comes from Atriophallophorus winterbourni, assembly GCA_013407085.1. Taxonomy (NCBI): domain Eukaryota; kingdom Metazoa; phylum Platyhelminthes; class Trematoda; order Plagiorchiida; family Microphallidae; genus Atriophallophorus; species Atriophallophorus winterbourni. The sequence continues at coordinate 8,260 of JACCGJ010005554.1, forward strand.
GATGAATTTTGTTAACTGAGTTATCGAACAAAAAATCGGTGAAATGTGAGTGATAACGTTAACAGGAAATCGATAAATCTATAGTACTATCGATCGTCTGAGCGAAACGATATTGTCAGAACAAATTGAGCTGAAGATATCAAAACTGTACAATGGTTTTTTACCAGATAAATTGTTAAGCAAAAATGGATTTGTACAATCTCGACACGTCGATCATGCTGAGATTTTACCACTAACTGCGTACGCCTTCTGATTATTGTACCCAACAAACCAGAACACACTTATCAGCGTAACACGGCATGCAGATCCAAAACAATAACGCGTTAGACTTGTACCAAAACAGAACACGTGTGTGGCATGAATAATATATTCAAATTGTGTACATATTTACATGTATCATTATAGCAAAACAATGACGAAATATATAGGATTAATATAATAAAATATACAATAAAAACACTATAAATGAAGGAAAAACACTGTCTAACTACCAGGTTAGACGAAAAAGGAACGCAGGCGTAGGGCATAGAAAGATAGCCTTCGAACCTCCAAGAACTGTGCAGCCACATGATCAGTCCAGTTGAGAAGTTGTGGTAACGTAACACCAAGATACTTGAAACATGTGCTTCTGCTCAAATCAGATTCATTAAGCTACATGTTCTCGACCATAAACCCGCCATTGTCAACAGCTTCAAGGCTGTCAAATGAAAACTTGACTGTTATTAGTCAATAGTCAATAGTCGATAGTCAATAGTGTATTATGGTACAAAAAGCTATGAGCCTAAAATATAACCATAGGATAGTCAGTACAGGGGATCGAGTGGAATTCACCGGGTTCGGCGTCAATGGCCAAAGTTCAGTAAAGGGTGGGTTTATCAATAGTCAATAGTTTATTGTGGTAAAAATAGCTGCAATCTTAAAAATAACCACAGGATATTGTACATAATCGGTCGAAATTAAAAGTGATTGTTATGGACGGGGATAATGGGTGCATTCTTGGACAGTTAAAAGGTTGGAGTTCAAGCCAAAAGCTTGTACGGTAACCACACGACAATGTTCAAAATATGGGTCCGTGGAAGTTTCAGCAGTTTCGAAGGAATGTGAACGCGAATATATGCTGTAAAAAAGAAGGGTGCAGTATCGATGAGTACAATATGAATGAAGTTAAAAATTGTGCAGTATATAAAAAAGTGGAGATCAAGGAGCTCCTTAAAAATGCTAAGAGAGGGGGTGGAAATAACTGATGGGGTTAGGGAGTTTCCGGTGCGAGGCATTCAAGTCGGCTGTACTGATGGGATAACTTAAGGTGGTGTCCGCGATTCCTGGAAGGTCGGGCCAACGACAGCGTCCCGCTGCACGGGTGTCCATCCTCCGTCAAAATGCTGTTAGTCAAAATCATATCGCCGCGAATGCGACAGTACTTGGTGGAGTAGAGATTAAGCACTGGCATTTGAGCTTCGTAGCTCGTGTAACGCAAACCCTTGACTAACTTCGTAGCTCGTCGTTGGGGCTGCTCTATGATGTGTTGATCGCGCTTTAACCATGGATTTCAGACGGAAGCTGCATATTCCAAGTGTGGTCGAACATACGCATTTAATAGGTGCTTGAAAAGCCGGGGGTCAAAGGAACCAAACGCTCTTCTGAAAAGTCCAACATTTCGGTTCGCCACGGTGGATGCCTGGGCGCACTGAGCAGAACAACCCAGATCGTCTTGCGTCAACACGCCGAGGTCTTTCTCCTGCTTGCAGAACTGTAAGCGAGTTCCACCTAGAGAGTACACGGGATCTCCTCGCCGACGCACCAATAGTACGCGACATTTGTCGGTGTTGAACGGGAGATTATTACAAGCGGCCCAGCGCTGTAATGAGGTGAGGTCCGACTGTAGATCTCTGTTGTCCGTGGGTGAGCGGATGACGCGCCATAATTTTATGTCATCGGCAAATAGAAGGAGTGGAGATGTCACATATTTTGTAATATCGTTGATAAACAACAAAAACAAACGCGGACCAAGAACGGATCCTTGGGGTACGCCGCAGTAAACTGGGAAAGGTTCGGAGAGCTCATCCCTGACTCGTACACGCAGAGATCTGGGACCAAGAAATGCTGCCATCCATGTTAACAGCGGAGGTCCTATTCCAATTGCTTTTAATTTCTCAAGGAGTATCGCATGATCAACTCTGTCGAACGCCTTGGAGAAGTCTAAATATATGACGTCTACACCATACCCTTCATCAGCGGCTTTGGTCCAATGGTCCTTGGCGAATAGTAAGTTAGAAGTGCATGATCGACCCCGCCTAAAACCATGCTGCCCCGCTGTGAGTACATTCGAGCGCTCCATCACAGTCATAATGTGATCGGCGATAATCGATTCCATCACCTTCGAGAGGACAGGAAGCAACGTGACCGGGCGATAATTTGCTGGGTCACTGCGATTGCCACTTTTAAAAAGTGGGGTGATGATTCCGTCTTTCCAGCCATCTGGGACTTCGGAGGCATCCAATAAACGCTGGAAGTAGTGAGCTAGAGGTTCAGAAAGCTGATCGGCAACCGCCTGCAATGCTTTCGGTGTAATGCCGTCGATTCCCGGGGACGAGTTGGTGCGCAGTTGCAAAATTTTGTTTCGGACGGCCGAAGGGGTAAAATCAACACTTGAAATAAGAAAAGAGGATGAAAAAGGAGGAAGAGAGATATGAGGAGACACCGAAGATCCTTGAAATATTGGCATATAATGTTCCTTCAAAGCATTTGCAGCTTCCTTTGTGGTAGTCGTGTTGCCGTGCTTGGTGGTAAGCGAAGGGATACCAGTACGAACTTTCTGTTTGTTGTTGATAAACTGGTAGAGTAACTTTTTATTATCTAAAAATTTAGCAGTGAGCTTAGTTTGGCTAGATAACTTGTCGTGACGCAGTAATGCTGTGCAATGATTTCGAAGCATGCGGTATTGGTCCCAATCGGAGTGAGCTCGACTTACTCTAAAGTTTTGCCAGGCCTCGTTCCTGCGGTGTATCCACTTTCTGGTTCTGCTGCGGATGTATGACTTAGATCCTTTAGGTCTAGTCGGCACGGAAAATGAACAACGAGCTTGCAGTAATTGCCATCTAGTGACGAACTCGGACCAGGTGTCGGTAGACGCACCGATGTGCAAAAAATCGAAGTTATTTGCTGCTACAGTATCTTGGAAAGCTTTGTAGTCGGTGACGGTCCGAAGAGGTACAATCTCGTCAACGGGATAGTCAGCGTAGCAAACGAAATTGAAATTCAAAACTACGTGGTCGCTTTTTCCAAGAGGAGATCCGTATGTCACTTCCTCAATCATTAATTCTTCATTTGTTAGTATAAGATCGAGTCGAGAGGGTGTATCATTACCTCGAAACCGGGTTGGTTCGTGTACGTGATTATATAATGGATGGCTTACCATTAGGTTCTCAATGCATGTTGCAAAAGTACTGCGTTCGGATGCGGCGGCAAGCTCGGTGATGTTGAAGTCACCCATTAGTAGCGCGTGGGTATGCTGCAATGATAAGGCGAGACGTATGGATAACATCAGTTCTTGATCGGAGGTTAGCAGAGCATTTGGCGGACGATAGATAACGGCAACGAGAGCAGAGTCATTGTTTTTGAGCTGCATACGACACCACAGCGAGTCTACGGAATGCAGACGGGCATCACCTAGTAAATCACATCTAAGCGAAGATTTGTAGTAAAGGACAACCCCGCCACCTTTTGTAGGGCGATCATTTCTCAGAATCGACATACCGGGAAGAGCAATTTCGGCGTCAGGTACGGCAGAAGATAACCACGTTTCGGTCAGAGCAATTAAATCGAAACTTCTAACAGCGTGCTGCATTCGAAGCTCAGATAACTTGCTGAGTAGACCCTGAACGTTGGTGTACAAGCATTGCAAACCTTCTCGTGATAGATAAGAAGCGTCGGTTGTATGAATTCCTACTGGGCCGATCCTGTATGGATCGGCTGGAAGACGTTTTTTGCTGTTGGACAAATGATAGGATGAACGGGTAGGGTCGGGAAGGAAGGGGTGCTGTTTCGCGCGGTTTTTTAAAGTTCTGTCTGTCGATAGCTGAACGAAGACGAATTTCAGAAGGTGCAAATTTTCTGAATTGATACCAACTTTGCAGAGCATCTGATACCATTGCCTCAGATTGGAACGTGACTTTAAGTATACGGGGACCATCTCCTTTATAATTTGCAGACAAGGGTATGCGCTTCACGCCGGTAGTCAACGTGGAATTAACTTTGATTTGTTGCTGGATGAAGCGCCATTGTTCGCAGTCGTGAGTTGCATTTTTGTTATCCTCTAGGTCGTTTAGTTCCGGAACGCCGTGTACGAAAATGCTTTTCCGGTCGTTATCCAGCCTCCAATCGTAGTTTTTATCCTTTTTCGCTTGACGCTCCGCCCACGAAACGTCGGGGAATATGCGAATAGGTGAAACGCCCCGTAGCGCGTGCGCGGAAAGCAATACAGATTCAGCATCTGCCACAGATTTCAATGTGATACGCAAGAGTCTGGGTTCCCCAATATGTGGTGACTTAGGGTTCCTAGTTAAACGAACGACGCTCTCGGGAGTTGCAGTAACTGACATGGACTGGCACAGGTGCTGCCATTGCTGAATATCTGCCGCCTGTCGCAACTTAAAACATGGGGATGTGAGCTCGGGCATATTCGTGCAAATAACAGTAGGAGTCTGAACACCGCGGCGGTTAGTAGATTTCGAACGTTCATTGGGAACTTCGGATACGAAGTTTTTAAGGTTGTTTAACATTTTTTTACATTTTTTTGCAACGGATTGCCAGTCGGTCTGCGGCAGTGATTCTCCGTCAATGCCATTTGTAGAAACGTCTGGGACTGTCAAACCGGCGATCGTGCAGCGCTTATTGGTGTAAATGGTGATTTCGCCAATGTTATTAGACACCAGTCAAGTCGATGGTTCCACGATCGAGTAACTTGCAGAGCGCACTCGTTCAGGTGGAATAGCCGTAATAGTTTGCAACTTTTCGCGAGCTAGTTTATCACGTCGGTGTCGCGCGCAACAAGCGACGCACAGAAAGTGTACACGGTCTGACTGTTGTTTTTGTATGACCTTGTACATTTCCAGGTTGATTTGTGCGCATTTCACGTGTTCCCACTTGTCGCATACACAACACTGTAGGGCTTGATCAGATGGTAACACAATTTCGGTGCATTTGACGCATTTTTCTGAAGAGGACATATTGATAGATGTGGATGTAGTTAATTTCGAAGTTTTGCGAGTTATTTAGGCGAAAATAGATAGATTTAAGCAAAATAAATCTCTAACAGCAGACGTGCATGAAGAAATCGTGTCGCGCGCGCGAGTATCATAACAGTCAATACAGGGGGAGATGAATCAGCAAGGTTCCGTAGACGTATCTGGAAAGGAAGAGGAAAATCGGTGCAGTATCGGGAAGAAGAAAAAGCTAGAATCCATTAAACTTGTTGAGATAAATAGAGATAAGCGTCAAGTCTCTTTTTAAAAATCGAGAGCGATAGGGAGGTTACGACAAAAAATGGTAGATCATTGTAAAAAACGAGGGGTACGGACAGAAAAGAAAAATGTACGGCAGTTCAACCAATTGAAGTGGTGAGCTAGCTTGAAGACATGTCCCCGGGTTCCGGAACTGGGTGCCATCAAAAGCAGTCCATGGCACGGATATTTGTTCTCCTTAAGGATATGGAAAACCAGTATCAGATCCCCTTGTATGCGACGGTTACTCATCGGGAACACGCTGAGTTGCTGGAGGCGGTCTTCATAGTTCAGTAAACTGAGTCCTTTGACGAGCTTTGGGAACCTCCGTTGAGCCTACTCTAGGACGTGATGGTCACGCTTTAGCCATGGAGACCAAACGGATACCCCATATTCCAGGTGGGGTCTGATGTACGCGTGTAGGAGCGAGGAAAAGAGGCAGCGGTCAAAAGACCTACATACCCATTTGAGGAGCCCTACGTTGCGATGGGCGACTGATGATGCGAGGGAACATTGGGCTGAGCACCCAAGATCACTTTGAACCAATACGCCGAGGTCCTTTTCTAGCATACTCACCGACAGTTCGGTGTGCCCTAGCTTGTAACTAGGTTCGCCAGAGTGACGGATGCGAAGAGATCGGCATTTTCGTGGGTTGAAAGGGAGCTGGTTCGACGTTGCCCAGTTATTAAGTGAGGTAAGATCGGCTTGCAGGTCATCACAATCATTCGAGGAAGAGAGGATGTGCCATAGCTTGATATCATCTGCGAACATCAGAAACGGTGAGTTCACACATGCTCCAATGTCGTTGATGAACATCAAGAACAGACGCGGACCGAGTACAGATCCCTGGGGTAATCCGCATTGTGTTGAAAAACAATCGGAGAGCGATTGTCTGACGCGAACGCGGAGTGACCTGGAGCGGAGGAATTCGGCTAACCAAGACAAGAGTGGGTTACCAATTCCAAGTAGGCCAAGCTTTTGCAGTAAAATAGCATGGTTAACACGGTCAAAAGCTTTGGAGAAATCCAAGTATATAACGTCGACACCATGGCCCGCATCAACAGCCTTGGTCCAGCTGTCCCGCGCCAGAAGCAAGTTTGTTGTACAGGAGTGTCCGCGGCGAAACCCATGTTGTTCGATGGCGACAGCATTCGTATTCTCCTTAAAAGCCATCAAATCATCGGATACAATAGATTCCATTACTTGGGAAAGCACAGGGAGCAGAGTGACTCAGCGGTAATTTGCAGGATCACTGCGGTTTCCACCTTTATATATCGGAGTTATGATCATCTTCGGGAACATGGGAGATATCGAACAGACGTTGGAAGTACATGCAAAGTGGTTCACAAAGTTGTACAGCAACCGCACGCAATGCTTTCTGTGTAATCCGATCTACTCCCGGTGATGAATTTTCACTGAGCTGCATGATCTTTTTATATACACGTTCAGCGGTGAACAGAATAGTAGAGAGTCTAGGCGGGGGTGGGGTGATATTCAACGAAGGTGGTTGGCAATTCTGGAATACCGGTATGTAGTGATCTTTCAGTGTATTTGCGGCTTCCATAGAAGTCGATGTGGAGCCGCCTTCAATTTTCAGTGGGGGGATTCCAGTTTTCACTTTTCTTTTGTCATTTATATGACGGTATAGCAGTTTTCGGTTGTTCAGAAACCGTGCAGTTAACTTGTTATGGTAATCCAGCTTATCTTGACGCACTAGAGACGTACAGTGGTTGCGTAATTGTCGATATGCTTCCCAATTTGCGCACACTCTTCCGATCGGAAACTTACTCCAAGCAGCGTGTTCATGCTTCGGAGTGACTCCGATACCATTTGTCCTGCCTACCCTTTGCGGCGTGCGAAGATTGAATGTGAATAGATAAGAATCTGAAACGATCGCACCTGCGGTGGATGCGCATTGTTTGCCGTGCTTCTAGACCTTAATAAAACCGGTCAATCCACCATGTAGCCAGCCACTAAAAAGTAATGGAAGTAAATCAGGGCCCGGTGGCTTGTTTTCTCTGTATTTCTTCGGTGCTATGCTGGGCCAACTACACTCACTATTGTGAAGGCGAGTGGGGCATGTCGATGATGTTGGCAGTAAGGTTGCTGAATAAAATTTTCCACCGAAGCATTCTTTCCATCGTTCTAAATGCTTACGAAGGTTCTTTATGCATACAGCATTGATTTAGAAGATAGTTAAGTCGTCGCCTGTTACTCTTGGTGGATGAGCGTTCATTCAACTATGAATCACGGTCACGCCTTAGACTCTCCTTCGTTATGAGTCTGCGAAAATTCTGATAATCATAATACTTTAAACCACTCGGTCAGGTACCGCTGTTCAAGTAACATAAAGAATTCATCAAACATCCCGTGGCGCGCTATTTTACAAGAGCTTTCAAACGCAGAATAATAAAGGGTTTGCT
>JACCGJ010005555.1:0-24735 GCA_013407085.1 Atriophallophorus winterbourni
AAAGTTCTTGGGGATTTGGGTATAAAGCGGCGTCCCCAGCACCACTCGGCCTTTGTTCGAGTCAGCTTCTCTAGCCTTTGCACAACCAAGTGCGACCTGCAAGGCAGCAGGGAGTTGCCAGAAAGAGATGGTCTACCAGACTCTGTTCCAGGTTTTTCCTCTGGGTTTTCTCCCGAAGCCTTTCCCGCGATCGGGTATCCCACAAAGCAGCGGAGGTTTAAAATCAGGGTTTTCCTTCCCTTAGATGAAATGCCCTCCCAGGCTAACGAGCTACATCTGCCCGAAGCAAACTGGTTTTCAGGTGCCAGTCACTCGCCATCGCCCCTTCTCCTGTTGATAGAAGCAGTTCCGCCGGCTCGGGGAGCCCTCGTGCAGGCCAGAAAGCTGGACTTTTGGTTGTCAGAGGCTATTTGAGACGCGTGCCATATGAAGCATTTTATAAACAGTGGGAGCTTATCCCCACTGCCACCCACCGCTATGACAACCTTTGTCTTTGAGTCTTGGTCAGTGTCATTTCCTGCTTCCTTTTACAGCCCCGCAGCTTGGTATTCCAATCCACGTCTTCGGTCCCGAAACTCACATGACTGCGATTGTTGGAATGGCTCTCGGTATGTGCCAACTGGAGCAGCCAGCAACTCCTAATGCAAAGGCTGCGTTGCCCGTGTCGAGACTGCATACTGATCCCGCGCTGAATAGCCTAGAGGTAGATTTCTGTCCCTCGTTTTATTTAGTACTCTTATGTTTCAACCCTTTTCCGGACACCTATTAACACTCAAAATTCACTGTTTTCGGAATCTTGGTATTCGTGGACGACACTGTTTCTTGTGCTTTCGTACATTCTGTCGAGATCAGGCCAACCGCGAAATTCTCTTTTTTCTACGCAGCTCAACGGTTCAGCAGTGTCCGAACGGGAATTGTTTTCGCGGCACACACGATGCATCGTCTGGGGTCTGCAAACCAAGGCGGTTCAATCCATGCTGGACTTTGACTACATGTCGAATCGGGAGCAGCCCAGTGTGGCATGCTTGGTCTATCCGTTGGGGTAAGCTGTTGCTAATGGTTACGGTCTTCGTACTTATGTTGTGGTATTGTATTCATTCCGGTTTCCAATCAAGAGTTGTGAACGTGTAGAGCATGACATCCTCCTTGCGACTTTTGCTGTCACACATCAGTTAGGTGCCCCTAATTACAGTTATTTTGCTTTGGTGTCATACGGGACTGCTAAATTGACTGGCCACCGGTAGTGAGCTGCATGCTGAAACACGCTGGAGTCTCACTACCGATTCTATCTTATATCTATCTAGATCTGGGCGATTTGGGTGGTAGGTTTCTTGTTGACTATATTCAGAAGCAGAATTTTTTGTTAGTTACTGCCATTTGCCTTGTTGACCTCAATGAGACAATCGTCCGCTTGGCGAATGGGAATGCCTCTAGTGACGACGGAATTCCACCTGAGCTTAAAAAATGCTGTAAAACAGCATTATTACAGCCTCCTCACCATTTCCCCAGTGCTGGCAGGAGATGTGTCCAACAAGAGATGCGAGACACAAAGATCATCACGCTATTTAAGAATAAGGGTGATAGAGGCGACTGCAACAATTACTTTAGTGCGACTATCTCCTCCTGGAGGATGAGTCGGCTTCATTGACGACACGGATTGCAGCCACCCACGCTCGGCGGTTAGAAGCGAGATCCGCGCAACAATTACAGAGGAATCACCCTTCTGAATGCTGTAAGCAAATTGTTTATAAAGCTTTACAGATCCGGCTAAAAGTTTTAGCTTGTAGAGTTTACTCTGAATCTCAATGTGGCTTTTACAGGGAAGGATCAACCGTTGACATGATCTTCTCCCTGAGACAACTTCAAGTAAAGTGTCGGGAATAGCGTATGCCATTATACGTTGATAATTGATTCTTGATTGTTGTTGATTGATTTAACGAATGCATTCGACTACGACAGCAGGGAGGGTCTTTTCAAAATGCTTGACCTGATGGGCTGCCACCCAAGACTGATGAAACTCGTTATTTCGTTACACTCATGCATGAAGGGCTCAACCCAATTTAATGATTTCAGCTTGAACCAGTACATCATTTCACATATCTTGGTTCAACCATTGCGGATGACCTCTCGATAGACACGGAGATTGATAAGCGGATTGGCAGAGCAGCTGTCATTTTGTCCCGATTGAACTCTCGTGTTTGGGGCAACCGCAAGCTGACTGTAAAGACAAAGATGATGGTATACAGCGCGTACGTACTAAATGCTTTACTGTATGGCAGTGAAACCTAGACCACCCACGCAAGACACGAACGAAAGCTGAATGCTTTCCATCTAAGAAGCATTCGTCGTGCATGGAAAATGTGCATAATGCTGAAGTGCTTTCAAAAGCTGGTCCACCGAGCATGTTCACCCTACTACGACAGCGCCGCCTGCGGTTGCTTGGCCACATCTACAGAATGGAAAATGGTCGTATTCCAAATCATCTACTCTATGGTGAGTTGAAATCACGAAGTCGACCATTAGGCAGACTGCACCTGTTGTACAAAGCTGTTTTCAAACGAGATATGAAAGCTCTTGGCATTGACCCCGCGAGTCGGGAAGAACTTTTTGTTAAGGTGCATGCCAGATGCTTCATAATGCAAGCATAGTGTATGCCCATTGGGCAAACTGCACTTGCGCCTCTGCCAGGCTCTGTGAATAATGCGTGTTACGGTAAACGGTGATGAGGCATTCTTAAATCTTTTCCCAACGATCGCAAACGAGCAAGCATTAACATTTTTCTCAATCCGTGGGCGCTTTGTCTTAACACCTGCTTGCGTACATCTATATTTGTTACGTGATGCTAGCATCGAATGCAAGCAATTTTACGCTATATATAGTGTGCGTAATCGGACCGTTCCCTTTTGTAGATATTCTACATCACAAATTAGTACGGTGTTATTTTGCGCGTCATAAAACGACCACACAATTGCACGTTTGTTTGCTACTTCCTAGCCTCGATTGCTTCGGTTCCAAAGGCATTTTATCTAAGGGAAGGAAAACCCTGATTTTAAACATCAGCTGCCATGCGAGATACACGATCGCGGGAAATGCTTCGGAAGAAAACCCTGAGGAAAAATCTGGAGCAGTCTCGTAGGCGGTTAGTTGATGCACACCACCTCTTTCTGGCAACTCCCTGCTGCATTGCAGATCGCACTTGGTTGTACAAAGGCTATAGAAGCTGACTCGAACAAACGCCGAGTGATGCTAGGGACGCCGCTTTGTACCCAAATTCCCAAGATTCTTCATTGAAGCCGACCATCCTCCAGGAAGAGATAGTCGCACAAAAGTAAAGTTTCGGTGTGTGTCGACTTGCGCGGTGTTTGTGCGTTCAACTAAACGTTGACAACATCATTACGGTTGTTTACGGTTTTTCCGTCATCTATAGCTGTCGTTTGCACGTGAGTCTTTTTCTATCTTGTTTTACTTGGTGCGGTGGTCGTACGCTTCGCTTGTCTTGCATCCACCCCATGTTTTCGGTGCTCTGACGCAATCGCAAGTTCCACCAACACCCGCTCTAATTGTGTTCCCCGGTTTCAGTGACACGCGCCAAATCAAAGTTTACTGGGGTTCCTCGGAACGCATTTTGTGTGTCTACTCGGATCTATCCTCAGCCGTGGCTCATCACCCAGATGCCAATGTGTTGATCAACTTCGCCTCCCTCCGAGCAGCCTATGATGTCACCATGGAGGCCATCGCTTTCGGAAGCAATCAGGCACACTTCCGTTGTGTTGCCATCATCGCTGAAGGGATCCCGGAAAATCTCACTCGTCGCTTGATTCAGTGCGCAAACGACCGTGGGGTGCTATTGATTGGACCGGCGACGGTACGTCAGTGTTTACTGTGTCGGGCTGTTTGTGGTTTTTTTAATCCGCAAACTCGATAAGCAAGAATCCTGAGTGAGTGAGCTATTGTGCTGTGCGGCTAACACCGTGCTAAATTGATTGGCCAGAGGTAGTGAGCTGCATGCTGAAACTGGGTGGAGTCTCACTACCGTCTCCTGTTCTTTTTGCATTATCATATCTGTCTAGGCCTGGGCAACCTGACAGTATCTTAGCCCACGTACAGTCTGACTGTGCGGCACTTTGCCTGGATCATAGGCTTGTGCTTTCATAGCATACCATATTGTGTTGGATGAGGGATTAGAAATGATTACGTCAGATTGATTGAACTCAAATAGAATATACTGTTCATTACGTTCATTACCTTGTGTTTGATGGCACTCGATGCGACATTCCAAAGGTAGTCATGCCTGGGGTGGCAGGGAGGATAAGCTCCCAACTGTCTATAAAATGCTCCCATATGGCGCTCGTCTCAATTAGCCTCTGGCCTGCACAAGTGACTCCCCGTGCCCGGCGAAACTGCTTCTACCAACATGAGAAAGTGCGAGTGACTGTCGCCTGATGACCAGTTTGCTTCGGGCAGATGGAGTTCATTAGCCTGGGAGGGCATCTCCTCTAAGGGAAGGAAAACCCTGATTTTAAACCTCCGCTGTCTTGCGGGATAAACGATCGTGGGAAAGGCTTCGAGAGAAAACCATGAGGAAAATCTGTAGCAGAGTCTGGTAGACGGTTAATTGGTGCACACCAGCTCTTTCTGGCATCTCCCTGCTGCCTTGCATGTCGCACTTGGTTGAGCAAAGGCTAGAGAAGTTGACTCGAAGAAACGCCGTGTGCTGCTGGGAACCTAAATTCCCAATACTGTTCATCGAAGCCGACTCATCCTCCGGGATGAGATAGTCGCACAAAAGAAAAGAAAGAAGATGCGACATTCACCACGTCCACCCGACTAGTCTTGAGGCCAACTTTTCAAACGCTAATCGCTTTCACTCATGAATCCCGCGTCACGAGAGGATGCCAATTGTTCAAACGCGGTCCAGAAAACGCACGCCTATCTTATGTAGGTAAATCGCACAACACTGTCCTGAAGATATTTGTGCCCCCGTTGTCACTTTGACCTGATTTCGCAACAACCACTTTAATTCAAGCTCTCGCTACGCGGAACTGGTTTGATTCACCTTGACGAATTGCACGTGGTTCGATGGTATGGTATGGTATGAGAGCACAAGCCTGATCCAGGCAAATTGCCGCACAGCCAGAGACTGCACGTGGGCTAAGATACTGTCAGGTTGCCCAGGCCTAGACAGATATGAGAAAGAAAAAAGAACAGCAGATGGTAGTGAGACTCCAGCTTGTTTTAGCATGCAGCTCACTACCGGTGACCAATCAATTTAGCTCGGTGTTAGCCGCACAGCACAAAGTACTGCACGATTGCACATCCGTTGTTCGGTAGCGGGTGACGCTGTCCATCTCCTCGCGTTTCTCAGGATATTGTCGCTCGAACCGTTCTCGTGCTATTCTTCTGAAACCCGAATTATTATGGGTTCGAGATTGTCGTCGTTTTGGCATTTTCTGCTCTGGTGTTGTACCCGCGGGAGGAAATCTCGTCACTCCTTTGAGATTCGGGATTAATCATCTCACATGAAACACGGAGCATCTATTTCTGGGTTACTGGCTGTCTGAATGCTAGTGACGTTGCTTTCTTATTCAGAGTTGCAAACGTGGTGTTGCCGCCAAACGTGAGCGATCCTTGGTCGAAGATCTCCAGCCTCCCAACGTCGTCTCCGCTGGTTGGGACACGTCATACGCATGAAACCTGGATGGTTACCACGCTAAGCGCTCTATGTGTCAGCTAGTACAGACTGAAATAATGTAACTGGTGGTCAGCTGCTTTCTTGATTAGTAGCATTTACCTATTCGGCTACAGTAATACCACTAGGCGTACTTCTGATGAATTTGTTTGTCATATCTTTGAATTTCATCCCTAGTCGATATCTATTTCCCAGAGTTTTTTATGGAAATGATGACTGATCTGCTCATTTTCATCTCCTACCGCCCTCAATTGATATAACACATCTTTAAGTAAAGCTAGGCAGAGATATAAGCAGTCATGGGCGTGCGTTATTTACACTTTTGCCTCCTGTAGAAACCCGAGAGGGCACATCAACCAATCAGGTGATGCGTGTGTGTGTTCGAAGTGATTTACTACAGAAACCCGAGAAGTTAAGGGTAGACATTACGTGCGGCGTATGTATTTCTGTCAGCCAATAAGAATTGTCAGTCGTACGAGTAAAATTTGAGTGTTATCAGGCGGAAGGTTTTCCTCGTTTCATGAATAAATGAAATTTTTCGTTTTTTATTAAAAACACGTTAAACATATAAGATTGACAGGCATACAGTAGATTCCCAATGTGAAACAAACAAGCTATCGCATAGATAGCAATTTTCTAGATGACCTGAAGAGATAGTAAACAACCAAGCTTCTTTTCCAGAGCTTAGAACATATTCAAGATTCACGATTCAAGAATTTATGGTCACAAAAAGCACATAGCTTCACTATTACCATATCATAGTAAAAATGCGTTCCATAAGAGTTATAAAAAAATCAATTATACGATGTCACGATGTCAAGTAATATGCTTACCCTGAGTCAATACATGGGCATCGTCAAATCGTTATGTAACAAATAAGTGTCCAAGGTTCGAGTGAATGTTTGGATACAGGGAGAGGTGATAATTGCTTCGGGAAGGGCATTCCACAGGAAACAGACACGTACCGAATAGAAATATCGGCGACAATTAGTACGGGAATGGGGAATTTGTAGTGCCGCTGAGTGGCTACGTGTAATTCCTGATTCACGGTATTTGAACAAATGTTTGAGTGGATGATCTGGAGTATTCAACATCTTGTAAGTAATGATAACGTCACTTCGAAGTCTACGTTGAATGGGAGTGGGGAGCTTTAGCTTTTTCAACCTTTCCTCGTATGTAAGGTCTCGAAAACCACGCACGAGTTCAGTTGCACGATGATATATCCTGTCAATCAAGAATATATCTTTTCTGATGAAGCATCAAGTGAAGCTACAACCATTAACACGCCTTTTCGATTGTATCGTTATAAGTTTCTTCCGTTTGGCTTATCTGTTTCACCAGCTGTATTTCAATATGTGATGAACAATATTTTTGATGGCCTCCCTGGTGTCGAAGTCAATCGAGACGATATTGTTATTCATGCAGCAGATAATCGTGTTTACGATCAACGTTTATTAGCTTTACTCTCTCGTTTCAAACATTATAACGTTAAATAAAATCCGGATAAATGCATCATTTCTGTTGATGAGATTGCTTGTCTCGGATACTGTGTATCGTCTAATGGACTCCGTCCAGACCAGAATCGTCTTAAACCTCTGGTGGAAATGAAATCGCCAAATTCTTTTAGTGAACTTCCATCGGTAATGGGAGTGCTACAATATTATTCTAAATTCATCCCAAATTTTGCAACAGTTGCTAATTCATTGTTCACATTAATGAATGCTACTACGTTCAAGTGAACTTCCGAACATGAAAAGACACCTCCAGTGATGCACTTAAGCCGATTACACCAAATTTGCGTTCTGTTTTAATCACGGATGCTTCTCCTCGTGGAATTGGTGCTGTTTTAGAGCAAAATGGCCATCCGGTATGATGTATTTCACCTCGACTAAGTAAAGCAGAATAAAGTTATGCTCAGACTCATCGAGAAGCGCTTGGTCATGAATTCACTATAGTAACTGATCATGAAGCACTGAAATTTATTTACAATCCGATATCTTCATTTACAAAATCTGCTGCAGCAATGGTTTAGGGATGGAGCATAGCACTTGGTGCATATAATTACACTATTGAAAATCGCCACATCCAAGAACTGTGCACAACCGTCATGCAGATCAAATCATCTACCAAGATTCAGGTCAGTTGCGTTCTAATGCTGGTTGCGTTAGAAATCATAACACAACACCTCCAGATTCTTCCGAGAATATTGAATCAAGTGAACCTGTCAGACGATCTGATAGACTGAGGAACAAACCTATTAAAGATTACAAAAATCAGAGGACGACTGGCAACTGCGGTGGATGTGATGATTGTTTGAATAACAATCAATAATAATCAATAAGGCTGTTATTAAAATTCTCGTTGTTAAAGTTTTACGGGATTGCGTTCGACGAATTCCTCGAGAAGATGGCTGGTGTCGTCCAGCTTTTACGCATTCGTAAGTCCGGGATCTGCAAATTATCAAAGTTAAGCTAACACAAACCTGCCATTTGGTGCTGTGCTCCGAATGTAATACGATGAACCAGTGGAGCTTTGAAAACTGGAAATAGCACCTGCTGCTTCAACTAGGGATTCAAATTGTATGGGGTCGGCAACGGTTCCGAAAATTTCTGCAAAAACCTGAACTAGCGACATCGTCAAAATATGCTGCGTGTAGGCTATGCAGCGCTTTTTAAAGGACGGCCAGATGCCATGATTGGCTTAAAAATAAACGCATTCTGATTCGTGCCCCTTGAACGGATTCTGATTTGTCAGCTAATATATACTTCGTGCCCGTGGAAAGTAAGAATAACGGATGCCGCAGTCATGACTCCCACAGCCCATTATGAACAACTGCTCCCAATCCTTATCGTTGATATATCTAAACCAGAGCAGAGTAACGATTGACCCTAGACACCATCGCTTTAGGTATTCCACTTAGATGTCGGTTAAGTGAGGAGAAACCTGTTATCTTAAATCCGTTTTTCTATGGTGGACGTCCACACATCTCAGTTTTTCTCTATTTCTAGAAAGCTATTGAGGTTCCCATGTGTTCCATGCCTCGAAGCATTCAATAAAACTGCTTCTACATTTTCCCTATTTCGATTCTTTCGCGATTCATTCGACAACGAGACTGAATTATATCAGTACACCCTTACCTGATTCACCCTTGTTTACGATGTGTCCATCTATTCTCTTGCATGCCTTCGAATTTATATTCTAGTTTTCTCTGAAATTCTTGACACCCATCTAGCCTTAGGTGATGGGTGCAATGCTACTTAGTCATGTTCCCTGTCCTAACCCTCACCATGCATCTGACGAAGCTGCTCTGTTAGCAGTGAAACCTTACCGAAGAACTGCCCTAACCCATAGTTCTATCCATTAGAAAAACTGGAGTTCGTTTACAGGCTATATAAGTAACCTACTCAGCAAGTAGCATTTACATCACGTATATATGTTGCTAAAACAGCGTTGTCGTTTGTCATTCACCCAACCGTTTTCCATCCAGGTTGGTGGCATCAAAGCTGGAAGCTTCAAGATTGGTAATACCGGAGGAATGATGGACAACATAAGGGCGTCGAAGCTTTATCGACCCGGAAGGTAAGTGTCCCAGCAGTGTGCGCTTTTTCGGATGAGTGGTAGACACTCCGTCGTACGATGACGTTGTTGCCCAACTCTTTGATAGCCCCATATTGGTTATATTCGTAGCTTGTGCTCTTCAAGGTCATCTATCGAACCTGGTTTTTGCAATGATCAACTTTTTCCCTGTAAACGTAAGAAGGCTGACGCCCCCCGTGTGTGATAAATATTTTGAGCTACGTGGATTTTGCTGTCCTAAAACTTAAAATAAAACGGAAACACCATGATTTGTAGGATCGGGTGGGCTGAAAGTTCGTCTGCTTTCCCCACAACGCGCGATTCACTTCAATGCCGCTTGTAAACTGATACAAAGCTCATCATCGTTGTGAACAGCATTACACCGGTATGGTATGGTATGAAAGCACAAGCCTGATCCAGGCAAAGTGTCGCACAGTCAGACTACACGTGGGCTAAGATACTGTCAGGTTGCCCAGGCCTAGACAGATATGAGGAAGAAGAAAGAATAGGAAACGGTAGTGAGACTCCAGCCTGTTTCAGCTTGCAGCTCACCACCGATGGCCAATCAATTTAGCACGTTGTTAGCCGCACAGCACATAAGTACTGTACGATTGCACATCCGTGCATTACGCCGGTAGCAAGTACCATGTGCTTAACTGCCATACAACAATGACATTGTAAAACCGTAAACAGATTGGGAATGGTAGGACATGTAGAACATTAGGCACAGACACGCTGGGATGAGGTACCTACACCTCGAATCAAACATGCATTCAAGCATGTGTTGTGAACGAGTAGAGCGGCATCATCGTTTCGGCTTTCACTGTCACAAGCTTTCCTCGCTGCCTTACTTAACAGCATGCAAGATTAATCAAACACATCCAAGAAGATGTCTACAACAAGACCGCTACTGAACACAATTTTGAGCCACATCACTAAGAATAAGAAGCCAATTCGAATTCTGATATCTGGGAGAAGGGTTGCACCAACCGCAGCTAGTTTAACAGTGAAACCCTTCATCTGCTTGTGCCAAGTCAGAGTCTGGACACCCTTACAACAACGCCATTCCGATTTAGAAAGGGCAAACAAAATCGCGTTAGAAAAACGATGGTTTCCCATTCGCAATACGTGGCCTAACCAGCGAACTCTATGTACGTTAATTTGTTTGTATCAATATCTACATCGCTACCAGAGATTGTATTACGGAGGGTTTGGTTACATATTCCATGGTGCCAAGTAACTCCAGCGATTGCTGAAGACCAGAAGACGTCGTAATTCTTCTTTTCTCAGTGTCCAGGTTTCAAATCCGTACAGTAAAACCGCGAGAACTGTAGATTTCTTGACTACCCTTGAATAATACAGACAAGCCTCTTTAATGCCACAGATGACCCAAGTTCCGTAAAGCGAACCAAAGCTAGTTCGGAATGGAAGATAGGCCTCGCAATTCAAATCGCTCCTCTGAAACTTGTTCGTTAATGTTTTTCCTGAAGTTTGCATGGCTAAACTAATTTTTGTTCGCTGAAAACTCGCGGATACTAATAATCTCGTTTTTGTTCTATTGCCTCGAACCCCGCGTTGGTAGTTCTATGCTAATTCGGTTATCCTTGCAATAAAGAGCCTACAAGCACGTTTCCTGCACAAGTCTCTTTTTCTGCCTGGTTTAATGCAACTGGGTGGTGTCGCGTCTTATTTTCAAGCTTTACATGTTTGAGAGTGTTTTATACCGCCATGTGATTTCACCTACAAGCGATTAGATCACTTCTACCTTCGAATCGAGGTCATTGGTGGTTATCAGGATAAGACACGATTGAAACACCTTTCGTGTCAAGGTTTGATGTCACGAGGTTGTCATGGCCTCAAAGCCGCTATCAAGGACAACAGTATGCACGCGGTTTTAATATCTCCCTCGTCGCCCGTGTCTGAAAAACCTTGACGGAGCATCTGGCTTGCTTTTGAGACAGATGTGTATGACCAATGTATTATGTTGCTCTCACACACGCTGTTACACCTAACAATTCTGACTGTTTGCCAAATTGGGCGAGTTGAACTCAGAAAGTCAACTTTAGGGTAGGCTGCCCATGTGATAAATGACGTCTGTAAAAGAGATATGAAGGCTCTTGACACTATCCCGATGCGTTAGGAAAAACTTGCTCATGATCGCTCACTATGTGGACGCGGTGTAAATCTTCAAGCTGATGAAGAGCGAGTACTTCTCTCGGCTGCTGATTGCGTGCAAGCACCGGTTCAACCATTGCGGATAACCTTTCGCTAGACACGGAGATTGATAAGCGGATTGGCGGAGCAGCTGTTATTCTGTCCCGATTGAACTCTCGTGTTTGGGGTAACCGCAAGCTGACTGTAAAGACGAAGATGATGGTGTACAGCGCGTGCGTACTAAATGCGTTACTGTACGGCAGTGAAACCTGGACCACTCACGCAAGACACGAACGGAAGCTGAATGCTTTCCATCTATGAAGCATCCGTCGTATCTTGAACATATCGTGGGTGAACAGAGTGACTAATGCTGAAGTGCTTTCAAAAGCTGGTCAACTGAGCATGTTCACCCTATTCCGACAGCACCGCCTGCGGTGGCTTGGTCATGTCTACAGAATGGAAAATGGTCGTATTCCGAAAGATCTACTCTATGGTGAGTTGCAATTAGGAAGTCGACCATTGGGCAGACCGCACTTGCGGTACAAAAACATTTTCAAAAGAGATATGAAAGCTCTTGCCATTGACCCGGCGAGTTGGGAAGAACTTGCTCTTTACCGCTCACATTGTAGGCATTGTGTAAAGCGTCGTCTGCAAGTTGGGGAGGAGCAGATACGGCTCTTGGCTGCTGAACGCAGATCACGCCGCCGGCCTGCAACTGGCGCCCTACAACCGAGTTCTGACTTTCGTTGCCAGCGCTGCGGGAGACATTGTTCCTCCCGAATCGGACTGTTTAATCATTCCAAAAGCTGTAGAACATGAAACTGCATGCGATTGTGATGTACATCCATGGTCGACATCGACCGAAGGAGGCCAACAACAACCGCTGATCGACCCAGTTTTGTCTATCGTTGTGAACGCTACGGGAGTAATCGTTCCTCCAGAATCAAACTATTTCGTCTTGTGGAAAGCTATAGAGAATGAGATCATCGTGCGTTTGCGGTGTACATCCACCACATGGAGCCAAAATTTTACTTCACAATTCCTTTAGTTGATTCAAAACAATGAATGTCGCATGTTTTCAGACGAATGAGGACCTGTTAAACGTGATACACAATCGGGTTTTTGTTTTGCATGCTACCGTATGGGTTTGTCTAAGTTTTGTAAACCAGACAGTATCTTGACCCATGTCTAATATATCACACAGTGTGGTACTTTACAGAACGTGATTTCGGATGATGAATCTTAGAGATTGTTTATGTTGACTCGGGATGACTGCTTGCAATTCAACAAAGTCCAGGTCGCGGCTTGAAACGTACTTTTGTACACGTTGGTAAGAATACATAGGAAGCATCACAAAAACATGAATGCATTCTCGTAATTTCTTGTATTGGGCAACTGAATATGCTTCAGATATTCGCTGACAAAGATATTCGTTGACAAAGCAATATCTGCGACCGATTTCGAGCTGATTGTTCTAACGAAATCACAAGCTCGAATCAAGACAAGGTGCCGCACAGTCAGAGACTGAGATACTCTCAGGTTGCTCGGGTCTAGACAGATTGTTTGAGGTTCTTTCGGATGTTTGCATCCCGGCATTGTTACATCCCAAGCAAACATCTCATCTGTTTAGGCCTCTGTGCAATAGCTTTTCAGCCCACGTGCAGACTACGACATTGTTGCCTGACTTGTGATTTCATAGATGCGTGCAAACGTTGCATTAGATCAGCACTTGCCCCGCGGGATTAATTCATCACGATCAAACACACTTTCCATTGATTTCGCGTCTGTATTTGTGTCTTGTTGCATCGAATCTTTCGCTGTCAATCGGGGACCGTAGTCATGGCACTTCCACGCCTTGACCTGTGTGCAGAACGTGTTCATTCAGAGTTGAATCTCGGATCCGTGATTGATATTTGAGGTTGCTTTCCGATACACATTTTGTGTTTATACCGTCTTGTTTGCTTTCATGAAGATAATTGCCATCTTATTCACTGGTCTAAGGTATGTGTTCAGGTGAATGAGAAACTATATTAGCTTATTCCAATTATTGATTTTTCTTAATCACCCTGACATCTCAAATCGTCCTTTTTCCCAATCCACTTCGCTAGCGTTGCTTACGTTTCACGCTCTGGCGGTTTGTCCAACGAATTGAACAACATCATTTGCCACAACGCTGATGGTGTCGAAGAGGGCATTGCAATCGGTGGTGATCGGTACCCCGGTAGCACGTTCTTGGACCATCTTTTGCGATTCGAATCCAATCCGAATGTTGCCATGATGGTCATGCTTGGTGAGGTATGTCCGTTACCAATCCTGGTTTGATTGTTTTTTACCAGTCATTTGCCACGCGTTCTGAGTGATTCATTCACATGAAACTGTGTCACATTGTACGTGACATCGAGGTTTTTGTGCCTAATTGATTATCATCTTCGTGGATAACATTACACCTGTAACAAGTACCAAGTGACCGGTTAGAAATCCTAAAAAGGTTAAGAAGGGCGGGACCTAAAAAGCTACTGAACTTATAGAAGATTAGGCACAAACACACACTTTGGTGGGATGCCTACACCTCGAATCAAGCAAGTTTTGTGAACGAGTAGAGCAACATCATCAACAGAGCTTCCTTCCTGATTTCTCTCACTGCAATCGTACAGTACTGCTTTACTCTGCGGCTAACACCGTGCTAAATTGATTGGCCACGGGTATTGAGCTGCATGCTGAAACACGCTGGAGTCTCACTACCATCTTTATTTTCTATTTATCATATCTCTCTAAGCCTGGGCAACCTGACAATATCTTAGCCCACGTGTAGTCTCTGACTGTGCGGCACTTTGCCTAGATCAGGTTTGTGCTTTCATAACATCACTCCTCTAGTTTATTGTGGTGCTCACATCACCTAAATTACACTGCACACCGGTTTCTGGCTGTTTGCTGTCGTCAGGTGGAGACAGTAAGATCAGGTTCAGTGAGCCTTGAAACAGTGGTAAAGTGGTAAACAAAGTTATGCTTGTATGCCACTGTTATATGGGGTTCGTTGTACGAACCTGGGTTTGTTGGGAACCTGTGTTGAGCAAGTTTTCCCAACCGGGTGGGACGGTTCGATTGAAATCCGCCGTGCCCCAGTGGTCTCCCATACCAAAGTTCGGCTTCTCAATAAATGCCGCTCTTGCTGTATCACTTGGTATCCATTATCAGCGGTAACTTTCCCGTTTTTTCCACTTTGGTAATACCCCAACTGGCCTCAGATTCTGATTGTACATGTGTCTCTCCGTGTTGTCAACACAATCCTGGATTTTGCCTACTTTCATGTAGTCGGTATCTAGAGAGCCACTAGATGTTCAAACAATTACGGGTGAGGAACCTTAATCAGGTTGGTCGTATCACGATGACTCTAACTGAATCTTAAAGCCTTTGTATGTGCACTCGCACTTCTGTCTGTTTGCCGTCATCAGATGGAGACAGTAAAGATTATGTCCGGTAAGTCACTGACAAGTAAAGTTCGTACAACGAACCGCGATGTTCAATCATAGATTCACGGAGGGATTCCTTGTCAAGCGCTCTAGACAATTACAGAAGACCAGTGTAATCTGTTGCTCACATCCCAAGCACTCACACTTCGCAGCCGGCTTCTGGCTGTTTTCTTTTATTTGATGGAGACAGTACATCCACCCGAAGCGGAGGAGGATATGCACTGCTGATGAGCTCAAATTAGTAGCGAAACTCGAGTCCAGTGCTTCCATTATGGATCAACTTTGTGAATATTTCGACGGGTTTGACACGGATGAGTAGTCATAAAGATAAACAACATATCCTCCAGAAATCGCTTAAACAACAATTCCCATCAGATCTAATCGGTATTAGCTTACAGTGTGTCCGATGGGAAGACCTGACACGGAGATCTGTTCGGTTGGGCGACCATAACAGATGTTACTGGCTCCTTCTAAACTGGTCGGGTAAACAAAGCTACTCAAATGTGCCAGTCTGGAGAAAGATTCGTAAAAGCTTAATGGCGATCGGTCAAACGGTGGACGGTAGCCCAGGTCGTTAAGGCATGGGACTACAATGGTGATGGTCGGGGGTTCGAATCCCCCGAATCGGAGGAGGATATGCACGACTGATGAGCTCAAATAAGATCGAAACTCGAGTCCAGTGCTTCCATTATAAACCGTCGTTATTAGCTTTGTGAATATTGCGATAGGCTTGACACGGTTGAGTAGTCACAAACATAAACAGTTCATTTAAATTAGGTTGGTGTCCTTTCAATTCCATGAGCTTTAACTTCACTACCGGTTCCTCGCTATCTGTACAAGTTCAGTTCTGATAGCGAATTCACCTTTTGTATTTTAGTTTGGGCGAAAATTTCCCATCACACTGCATGCAGAGTTTAAAAACAATGTCATGCTGCTGTGAAAAAGATCTCCGTTGCGTTGGGCTCGGTTAGAAACATTTGTTTGTTTAAAGACGCTCCCACATATTGGCTGTATTGTAGCAGACCAGTGTGAGCCAAAGCGAGGGGGGTTCAAAATACAAAGCCGTCGCTAGAACCCAGTCGTCAAAAAACACTACTAGGGCACAACCAAAGTATCTCCTGACGTCCTGTTGTCAATGTAGCTTATTATTCCTTCTCCATTGCTTCAATCATCTAATCCGACAACGAATAGCTAATTGATTTGTTTTCATTGAAAGTAGCTTACTTTGTTGATCAATCAAACGTTTCGTTGTCGACTGTGTGGTTGCACGCCGATGGTCATACGAGTGAACCTCATGATCGGGCAGATGGAGCTCGTTAGTCTGGGAGAGCATTTCATCTAAGGGAAGGAAAACCCTGATTTTAAACCTCCACTGTCTTGCGGGATAGCCGATTGTGGAAAAGGATTTGAGAGAAAATCCTGAGGAAAAATCTGAAACAGTCTGGCAGACGGTTTGTTGGTGAACACCACCTCTTTCTGGCAACTCCCTGCTGCCTTGCAAGTCGCACTTGGTTGTGCAAAGGCTAGAGAAGCTGACTCGAACAAACGCCGAGTGGTGCTGGGGACGCCGCTTTGTACCCAAATCCCCAAGAACCTTCATTGAAGCCGACTCATCCTCCAGGAGGAGATAGTCGCACAAAAGTAGAGTAAAAAATAACCTCATGATCACCGTGGGTCCTTAGTGGACTAATCTCATTCGACTCTCTTGGATCCTGCCAGTTTGATCATGTTTAATGTTCTGAAAATCTAATCCAACACTGCAAAGAAATTTGAGTGCAATCGGTTAGAGTAGTTTTTGAGTAACGTTTCACTTCTGACACAGAAGCTTCGTCAGACCAAGGGTGATAGTCAGGACAGGGATCATGATTAAGTAGTAGTCCAACACCATTGTTTCACGTTTCACACTCGGACGATATCTCCTTGCGTTTCCAAACTCGGAAATCCCACTGTGTCCGATATCATCGCATTGACCTGAATATTCATTCCTTGAGTTTCTTCTGAGCATTCCTTCGTGTTCAGGTTGGTGGTATCGAGGAGTACGCTGTGGTCGAGGCAGTCAAATCCGGTCGCATTCGCAAACCACTCGTAGCCTGGTGTATCGGCACTTGTGCTCAATTGTTGTCCACCACCGCTGGGAAAATTCAGTTCGGCCATGCAGGAGCTTGCGCGCAATCCGATCGCGAAACAGCCGCCGCGAAAAATGCTGCCCTGGCATCCGTTGGAGCACACGTCCCGATGAGCTTTGATGAACTTGGCACCACGATACGGTGAGTTGTTTAAAGTCGCACGTTTGACCTTTTGGCGGTTTCTCTGTGATCAATTACTTGGTTGTAAGAAAAAGGGGGATGGTGGGGACTTGAAAAGCCACAGCTACAAATAAAGAACACACAAACTGTTTTTCTCTATCTGAGGACGGAAGTTGTCCTGTCAGAGTGAGGTATGTCCGTCATCCTACCCCTACCTAAACGTGGAGATTAATCTGTATGCTCCAAATAGGCAGTGAAGCTGTTTGTGCCGCTACTGCTAAATCGGTTCTTCGCCGAACGAAATCTACGCGCTAGCGTCAACGAAAGTTGGTTTTGCCTCGGGATGGAATGCGTAGACCAAATATTCTGGAGAAACGATAGTATGTTTGTGGATTTTCACGCTGCCTTCGAGTCCGTAGAGCGTGTTTGCCGCCGGTACTGAGCTGCCTGCGGAAATACGCTGGAATCTCGGAACCATTTTAAGCTTAATTTCTCATATCTGTCTATGCCTGGTCACCCTACCGGTGTTTATGTCCACGTGTGGTATTTGACTGTGGAGCACTTTGCCTGGATTAAGCTGGTGATTTCATACATACATGCATACACTCCGTCTAATCCACAATAAATCATCATTCCCTTTCCTGGGTAAATTTGTTTGACCGATGCTCAATATTTTCCGTCGTAAAATGCATCTTTCGGTGCTACAACCTTGAGCAACTTACTTTACTTTTGTGCGACTATCTCCTCCTGGAGGATGAGTCGGCTTCAATGAAGTGTCTTGGGAATTTGGGTACAAAGCGGCGTCCCCAGCATCACTCGGCGTTTGTTCGAGTCAGATTCTCTAGCCTTTGCACAATCAAGTGCGACCTGCAAAGCAGCAAGCGGTTGTTAGAAAGAAGTGGTGTGCACCAACTAACCGTCTACGAGACTGCTCCAGATTTTTCCTCAGAGTTTACTTCCGATACATTTGCCGTGATCGGGTATCCCACAAGGCAGCGGAGGTTTAAAATCATGGTTTTCCTTCCCTTAGATGAAATGCTCTCCCAGGCTAACGAGCTCCATCTGCCCGAAGCAAACGGGTTTTCAGGCGCCAGTTACTTGACGTCACTTTCTGTTGGTAGAAGCAGTTCCGCCGGGGTCTGGGCGCCAGAAGCTAGACTTCGTTGTCAGAGGCTGTTTGAGACGCGCGCTATATGGGAGCATTTTATAGACAGTGGGAGCTTATCCCCACTTCCACCCCCGGCTATGAAAACCTTTGGAACCTCTTTCCAATACACCGGTAGCCAGCGTATCTGCCATTCAGCCATGGTACAAAAACTCTTAACTAAGTTTAGAAAAGCTGAGCTCAAAAGGCTACGGAACTTGCACGGAGGTGCAATCTTGCAGTACTTCTGTTCTGCACAGCTTAAACCGTGCTACATGGATGTGTCACCTGCAAGGAGCTGCATGTGGAAACCCGCTGGTCTCACTGCCCTTTTTAATTTTATTGCTATATCTATCTCGGTTTGGGCCGACCTGACAGTATCTTAACTCATGAGCAGCCTATGACTGTGCCGCTTTTTCCCTGGATCAGGTTTGTGATTTCATACATACATCAAGGTCACATGTAACGTGTTTTTCCGACTTACATTTTATGCGCGGTGTTCACTTTTAAACAGCCTTTCGTTGCTGAATTGCCGTTAAGCGTTCCTCATTCCCCTTCTTGTCAGACTCTTTTAATTTGTGTCGCATAGAATTCATTTTTATCTACCTATACCCACTTTTATTTAGGTCGTTTGATCCATTTAAGCGCATTGTGCTTGATCTTGTATGTTGTCTAAGGAAGTGATGTGGAAAGCTTGTTGTGATGCGTGACAGTGAACACCGCACGAAATTAGTCGTGCTGATATCGCTCTATTCGTTCAAAATACTTGCTTGAATGCATGTTGAGTCGCGGTATATGCACCTCATCATAGCGTGTTTGTGCCTAATTTTCTATGGGTTCAGTAGCTTTTTAGGTCCCACCCTTCCCCATGTTTTTCGAGGATTCTTACATGTCATGCTTGTATAACAGTTAAGCACCGATGTAATGCAGTCCCTGGAGATGATTCCGCGCGAAACAGTAAAACCTGCCAGACCACCAGGGTGCCAAACTCTGTCAACTCTATATTTCTCACTGTGTGTTGACCACAGTGGTCACCTATAAACGCTTTGAGCGCTTGACCAGGAACCGCGCTGTGATTGTGCATTCCAATATGGTAGTTCGATTTACGAACCCTGTTGAACTGTCGTCCAAGTACCGCTTTTTCACTGTTTCAAGGCTCGCTGAACCTAATCTTACTGTCTCTACTTGACGACGCCCTACTGCCAGAAACCGGTTGTGGCATGCCAGTGCAGGCGTATGAGCAACATGAGACATTGGCGGTTTCTAAGCGTCTTGAGCGCGCTTGACCAAAAATCATTTTCTCCTTCTGTATTTGAACATGGTGGTTCGTTGTAAACCCTATTTAACATCTATTCTCTGCATCGTTAGTGTGTCTGAATTTCCACCCTCATCGCTTCTTTTTCACAATGCCAACGTTTCTATTCTCCTAGCTTGGTGTTTGAAAAGCTTGTCAGTTCTGGAAAACTGATCCCCAAACCAGATATCACTCCGCGACCTGTTCCAATGGATTACGCTTGGGCCAAGGTGATTGTTTTTAATCTGTTCCATGTGTTTCCTCTCTGACAGCGGCTTAGTGTTTGTGCCTTTGCTTCATCTCCTGCAGGTGTTGTAGCTTTTTTTAGCTCCAACTGTAACTGCCAGTTACAGTTACTCGGTGCTTGCTATCGGTGTATTGTTGTTCGGAAAAAAAGACAAAAAAGATCAAAAACGGCATGTGTAAACAGACAAAAAAAACCTTTTTTCATCATGTACCCTCTTTTGATTGTATTTGACAATCAATGAAACGTCCCAAGTTGAGTGACGCGCAAAATCCCCTGGTATATCAGAACCCAACGAGGATTTGTCTATAAAAGCGGTACTGTATTGAGACAATCAAAATATAGTAAAAACATACCTCAAATATTGGGGTTAACCGGGTTAAAATCCTGGTCAATGTCAAAACAATATCGAATACGTACCAAGTTACGTATACGAGTCAAAATCAAATCAAGTTCAGATGTCCGACCGTCCCACGCAATCGAGATTACGACAAATTGTGCGCAGTAAATCAAGGTCAAAATAATCAAAAGGGTCCATAAAGCAATATGATAATGACAGGTCGGAAAAAGTGTGGAAGGCGATATTGACGGTATACTTGTTGGCACATCGTCTGTAAAGACTTGTGTAATAATAATAATAATACAGCCTAATAGTGTGAACTCATTAAATTTTTGAGACTACTGAGTGATGGTGTTCAAGCCATCTTCGCATAGTAAGCTGACTTCCTTGTCGCTGCTTACCATAGTTTTACGCTCCGTCTGCTAAGTAGTTCTTCTGTTGTATCTGCTTTCATTGCCCTTATTGTTATTATTGTTTGTTTGCTTCTTATTCAGTCGTGCTGGGATGATACTTTGGCGGGGTACGATATTTGAAGGTAGCTTCAAGTCATCCTGAGTGGTAGCCTTGTGGAACTAGCGAAGCCTCTTATGCTTGAATGTCGACTAATCGTGGTCAGACCTATAGCTTCGTGTGTAAGGCCCTTCAACCTAATGCTCTTCTGGAGTACCCTAACTCCCATGCTACCATCTCTTTAAGATTGGTATGATAGTTGAACATTCGTTAGCCGGGATTGTGGTAATAATGTCCGTGATGAATGACCAGAACAGTTTTATTCAGGAGGAACAATCTCTTCCGCAGCGCTCAGAGCGATACGCGCGGCACTCGGTCGATGGATGTTAGTTGCACTGTCGGTCTGATCCACGATTAGCATCCAGGAGTCGTATCTACTTTTCTATGACTTGCACCGCGCCTCCAATGTGGGCGGTCATGCGCAAGTTCTTCCCAGCTCGTAGGAACAATGTCAAAAGCGTTCATATATGTAAAAGCTCATTTGCATGCATCTCCATCACACACATACACCCAGTCTACATGAGTGTGGGCTTATGTGATGGAACAGGTTGGTCGTACCAACCTTACTCAACAGTGGCATACAAGCTCAATTTGTTTACCATTCTTCCATTATTTCAAGCGCATGCGGATCCTGATCCCACTGTCCCTTGCTGATGAGTGCAAACCGCACGAAACCGGTCGTGGGGTGTGTGTGATGGAAATGCAGACAAATCAGCTTCTCTATTAATGGTCATGGGTTCAAACCCAGTCTACATGAGTGGGGGCTCATGTGATTGAACAGGTTGGTCGTACCAACCTTACCAAACAGTGATATACAGGCGCAACTTGTTTAGCGTTCATATCTCTTTTGCAAAAGTTTTTGTACCACAAGTGAAGTTTGCCCAATCGTCGACTTCCTGATGTCAACTCACCATATTAGTACATGTTCAAACCGTAACGTAGGGTATTGAGTTTCCTAGGCAAATCTTATTAACTGAATCAAGCTGTAAAAAATTTCGAATTTATTGTGTCTTGGGTGAAAACTTCGTTCTTTTATCCGCTTAATCGCCGACACTTAATCCCAAGACATTTGATCCCCAGACATTTAACCCCCCAGTCCATCCGCAGTCACTTAATCCCCAGTTTGTTAACTTCTGATTTTAGGAACGTCAATCTTTACGTAGTTGAATATCGCTGAATTGCTCGAGATGTCATACCATGCAACGAAAAATAACTGAACTACGGATGAAAGCAGATTATGAGGCAGACGATTATTGTGTCGTTGAATGATGCATTACAGTCTCTCTTTCCTTGCCAGCATCCCACCATGTGAACATTTCTTAATGGTTTGCGAAAGGATTGCCGACAGCATACTGTCTCAGTTCTTCAAGCAAGTGCTGGGGTGCATATCAAACCGAAGAAGAAGAAGTATGCTGAGATATGCGCATTCTTCAGAAGTTATTAAACTGACTGACTGAAGATTAAGTGACTTGGGGGTTAAATATCTGGGGATTAAGTGTCAGTAAACCGTCTCAGCGATACAGTCTTGAATTGCCCATTAGGTGCATTTCTTAACGGAAATACGAACGTGTAACGAAAAGAGGCCGCTTAGATTGCGAGGATGTTGTGAACAAGGATAGGTTGAGCTCGCAGATGGTGATTTATACTTTGCTACCTTGTGATTTCGAGTGCTGAGTTTTGTGTACACTGGAACGATATCCAAGTGTTGCTACTATACTGTTGCCTACTCATGGTTTAATTCACATTCCTCTCATGGTCTCAAACACGATGTTTGCATCTTGTTGTCGCCAGGAACTTGGCCTCGTCCGACGTCCAGCTGGCTTAACTTCAAGCATCTCTGACGATCGAGGACCGGAGATATCCTACTACGGAGTACCGATTTCACGCATTATAGAGGATCAAATGGGCGTCGGTGGAGTGCTCGGCTTGTTGTGGTTCAAACGTCGGTAAATCCTTCAAAGTGTTTTTATGCATTGTTTATGCCTTGTCTCCCAATCGCTCAAGTGCCGTCTTGCTCGTCAACAGTCTCCCGCCGTATGTCACCAAGTTCTTCGAGATGTGTTTGGTCGTCACAGCAGACCACGGACCAGCGGTCTCGGGAGCGATGAATACCATTGTGACCGCTCGAGCTGGAAAAGACCTACTCTCGAGTCTCGTTTCGGGTTTGCTGACAATTGTAAGTGCTGTGCGATCGATAACCTGTTCCGTTTGCTTTGCTATATATTGCTTTCAATTTTCTTCGCGGTTTGTTTCTGAGTTATCTACGCACAGTGTCAAGTGTTTGTTTGGCTCGACCTTTTATTGTGAATGACTCACTTGGTTTGTTAATGTTTCCCTATTTGTCTTGCAATTGTGCGGTAGTTATGTACTGCGCAGGCAACACTGTACTACATTAAACTGTCACTGGTAGTGAGCTGCATGTGAGATCACACTGGAGTCTGACTGCCATTTTCCATCCTCCCCTATATTTATCTAAGTCTGGGAAACTTGACAGTATCTTAGCCCACGTGCAGTTTTTAACTTTGCGACATTTTGCCTGGATTAGACTTGTGCTTTCACACCATGATTAAGGGTTACTTTACTTTTACTTTTGTGAGACTATCTCCTCCTGGAGGATGAGTCGGCTTCAATGAAGATTCTTGGGAATTTAGGTACAAAGCGGAGTCCCCAGGACCACTCGGTGTTTGTTCGAGTCAGCTTCTCTAGCCTTTGCACAACCATGGGCGACCTGCAAGGCAGCAGGGAGTTGCCAGAAAGAGGTGGTGTGCACTAACTAACCGTTCCAGATTTCTCTTCAGGGTTTTCTCCCGAAGCCTTTCACGCGATCCGTATCCCGCAAGGTAACGGAGGTTTAAAAACAGGGTTTTCCTTCCCTTCCGGGCTAACAAGCTCCATCTGCCCGAAGCAAACTGGTTTTCAGGCGCCAGTCACTCGTCCTCGCCCCTTCTCCTGTTGGTAGAAGCAGTTCCGCCGTGCTCAGGTAGCCACTCGTGCAGGCCAGAAGCTGGACTTGGTTGTCAGAGGCTATTTGAGACGCGTGGCATATGAGAGCATTTTATAAACAGTGGGAGCTTATCCCCACTGCCACCCCGGGCTATGACAACCTTTGGAATTACTGAAGACAAGATTGATCAATTTAAACAAGAATCAATAAAGCAGCATTTAAGGGGTGTAATTGGAGAATGCATTAGCCGGTTCGCGATGACCAGTAATCATTCCCGAAAGGTGTGATCAATGGTTTTGGGAAATTTTCTACGCTGTAGTTCTCCGAATAAAGTTTGTACGAGCTGTCAACGTAGCTAACCGCATAAATGTAAGCGGGGGGACTCATTTTAGTGTGTGTGTGTGTGTGTGCTGAATATCTGAATTTACCGTTCCGTCACCGTCGTTTGGACTCTCGCTATCTCTCTCCCACTTCAGGGTGATCGATTCGGTGGCGCATTGGATGGGGCCGCTCGGCAATTCTCCGCGGCCTTTGACGCACAACTCTCCCCGGCAGATTTTGTCGCGACCGAACGGCAAGCTTCGCGGTTGATCATGGGAATCGGTCATCGGGTGAAATCGATCACGAATCCAGACAAACGCGTTCGCCTGTTGGCGGACTATGTTCACCAGCATTTCCCCGCGCATCCGCTGGTGGATTATGCGTTTGCGGTGGAGAAAGTCACGACAGCGAAGGTTGGTTCATTTTTTCTCTCGTCGTCGTCGTCTCAAATTGCGTGACGGGAAAAATAAATGCTCCGTTCGCGAGTGTCCAACTGTCAGCCACGGAGGAAAGTTTTCCCCACGCTTTTGACGGGCTACTTTTAACCATAAATATTGGACGAAAAATTTTCGTGAACGAAAATTGGATGTTGTCCGATATATTGTGTAGTTCACTTCACACCGGTTCCTGGCTGTTTGCCGTCATCAGGTGGAGGCAGTGAGCCTTGAAACAGTGGATAAGTGGTAAACAAGTGATACTTGAATGCTACTGTTGCATAGCGTTCGTACAACGAACCACGATGTTAAAACACAGAATCGCAAAGTGATTCTTGGTCAAGCACTCAAGGCGCTTATGGATGACCA
>JACCGJ010005556.1:0-13551 GCA_013407085.1 Atriophallophorus winterbourni
TTACGTCTGTTCAGGTGCCAGCCGTTGTAATAAAAACCTATGTAACCGAATGACGATATGGATAAATCTTTGCTTATCATCGCATGTCGCATACGCCGTGGACATCAAGCAGAATAAGAACCAATTTTGCTGATATTAGGCGGTCTTTAAAATAATTCTGCCTACAGAAATTCTGTGCAAACGATTAACATATCTCCCAGTTACAATTTTGTGCATTCCAATTTACATGGCTGCTAGAATTTAGTATGTGATGCTAATTGTATTATCTCACTTTTTAATTTATACTGTTTCTATTCTCTGTGCAGGTTTTACTTCAAATTTCATTATTATAATATATCTGCTGAATCGATCATTCTTGAAATCTAATTTGCTTATTGAATTTCATAAAATTTCTCAACCACGTAATTGTACTCTCAGATTATAAGTAAATCTTCAGTTATCCTAAATAAATTGAGATATTGGGATACTGCGATATTGAAAAACCGATTATAATGGACAAAACTCTTGACAATATCTTCACTTTGAATATACCTTTAACTAACTTGCAAATGTTGTCTTCTTTGTTTAAAAAAATCCTAAAATATTATCATTTCATCTAATATGCACTTGTAAATTTACAAAAGAGTTCATGCGAGTTTAATATTACAATGCTGAAACCAACTTTCAAGACTGTTCCCAATTCTTCCTCGCCATTAAATTCTCAAGAATATCTCCAACATTTCATGTTCAAATTATAGTGTTGTTTAACAAAGCCAGTAGTGTCAAGAAGCATATAAAAAACCTCGTCTATAGAAAATGGAGAAGAAAATACAAAATGGACTGCAGTCGGAATAAACATATTAAATTTTAGCATTTTTGTTCCTACGAACTATTGATTGATTACAAACTTATTCTTGAATACAGTGAAATCTTAAATTAACAGAGTACTAAATGGTTGCAATGAGACGAAATTACTAAGCAGATTATTCGAGTCACGATCACTAAGCTACACCAGCAATTTTAATGTTAGTATTTAGGACCAAACTTTCAATTCTGTAGAAATAAAAATTACAGATGCTAATGCATTTTGTGAATTATTTCTTTTATATTTTAGTAATAAATACAACACTACCTATAAAGAAAAACTAAACGATGTTTGTCAACATGTAAACTGCAAACTATATGCATAGATCAGAGAGAATTTAATGAACTTTGCAAGCAAACTAAGATAATCATCAAGCTAGGCAACAGGAATTCCCCCAACCATTTGCTGATAGTGATGATTTTACACTTCTTCTGAACTCTTTCTAAACTTCCATAGAATTTGGAGTCTTCAATTTAGAATTGATACATTTTTTGTTTCACGCAGAGATTACTCTGGTTTGAAACACTCTGTATCAAATTATCGCCCAAATACCCACACAGCAATTCTATCTAGATAAATTGAAAAATGTATGGAAAAAAACCTATTTTAAAATATTTATCTCCAATTTCTTCTTCTTCGAGCTAGGCACAGATTCTTGAGTAAAGGACGTTGGATTATATGTTAGCTCGAATCCCTTGTCTATATTACTACTTTTCATTCAGGATGTTATGGTAGTCGTAATTGTTATCCTAGTCATAACTCAAGCATTTGATTTTGCTCCTCATAAATTAATATTGTTGAAAAATAAACCATATGGCATGGAAAGTAATCTTTGTTTTGATAATTTCTTTTCTCAATGGTTGCACATACATTGTAGAAATCAATGGTACGAAGCATTCAGCCTGCTGATTCAAGGTAGCGTATCAGACCAGTTACTATGTCTTTTATATGCAAATGACATACATAATGTCATTTTTCGTAGTAAACTCTGCTCATTCGCTTATAACATGAAAATCGTTATCACTTTTCCAGCTAATCAAGTACAAACTTTCATAGCTAGACAGAACAGTGATTCGCGCCATTTGTAGAGCTGAGACAAAAAAGGTTTTGACGTCCTTTACGGAAAATCAAATTTTTCATGCCCATAAGATGTAAAATAAAAATAATTCGATACTCTTAACAATAATGAAATTCAATGATAGACAGCACGCGTAATTTAGGATTTTTGATATTTCAGTATAAATTTCAATAACAGATATTCCATCTTATTGTAGGGAGTCAGGATTACCAAATTGTAGCGGTAAGTATTTTATAATTCTATCTATAATATTAATAAAATAATACTATAGAAAGTCCAAAATACTCCCCGAAGGCCAATGTGAATGGAGTAAAATGATTGTGATATAAAGGTCAGTTTCTGTTTCTCCTCTGTTTTTATAGTGTCATCCATGGTACATGTAAAGCGATTGCATTTTTTCATCATAAAATCTTGATACTTGATTCTCGATACTCGCAGATTTGAAAGCCGAACAATAATCCAAAAACGGGTTTGAGTGAGTCCGTTGAGATGAGGTTCAAAATGAATAGACGTTTGGTTGAAGAATGATGTCATTGGCTCGCTAAAATGGATTTTTCCCGTGGGCGTTATTGATTCTCACAGTTCACACATTCACAGCAGACAGTCCAGACAGTAACTAACAAGTTCTCACACAATCAGCTCAGTCAAGTCGAGAGAGAACGATTCGAGATGGATGGATTTAAAAGTATACATTTTTCGAAGTTCACATGTTTTAAACATTTGCATTATACCAAATAGGAGTAGAGTAAATACACTATTATCAGAAAAGCATAGCAAAGTATAAAGATCATCCAGAGGTACAGAAATTAACTTCGCTGCAAAATGTAAATCTATAAATCATTCACCATACTCCTTACAGACTATTGTATTATAATATAAAACAACATAAATAAATCAGATAGTACCGTTTAAAAAAATTCAACGTTCTTTATCATAATTCATTGTTAGTTACTGCTCGAAAAACTTATAGAGGAATGTATGTACAACTGAACAACGTTATGATTAGCAGAATCAAGCACAATCTCATTTAATTCTTTAGAATACTGTCATCGGATAATATAGAAATATGTTCTACTCGTCATATACGGCAGTATTCTAAGTATAACTAGGTACACGGTGAGCAAAATGTTAAACTACCCATATTTCTTAAAATGAACGCCAAAATTTGTACAAAAATAAATACGTTGATCTATGGAATCTCTTACCCAAATATATAGGATTTAGTGCTTCTCTAAATAAATTTAAATCACACGTGTCATCTTTTCTTACGATTGATTAAACAGCGGAATACTCAAACCCAAATATCTATTTTGATGATATTTATATCAATTGAATACCAGGCTATTGTTTGTGATCTTGCTTTATGTGATACAATATACGAAAAGAATAATTAATTAGTTTTTAGATTTTCACCTTGCAGAATTACCGTGATGCTTGAAATATAGAATGCAGCTTCACAGAGGACTTTCACCCACTGTTGGCACTTCAGAATATCAAGCCCCAAGTTAACCAAAACTGGCCACCATTATACCCTACCCTGGCGAAATAAATTCGATATGACAATTCTAAAAGTAAACCGTTCTCATTCAAGATATAATTTTATATTTGCAACAATGAGTAATCAAACGTTTTGAATATTTCATAACTCTGTAAAGTCGATAAGAATTACCCATGGAACCTAATAGTTTTCTGGAACATGATGGAATTTTTTCTCAAATTCAGTATTCTGATTCGCGTCTATTTATCAGTATCGGAAATCTGTATCAGTATCACAGGGCGATAGTTCGTACCAGGTCCTAACAAGCCCCTTAATTCTTCCGGATGTTGGCTTAAAACCCCGGCACTCCAGGATTGATTTATAGGAAGCCACGGATTGTGTACCTTTTGAATGGAAGATGGGGAACGGTTGATCACCGAAACCTGAGCAAATGTTAATGGATGTTTCATGTTTCATCGATTGAAAAGACGATGAACAGCAGTTGACTTCAACTAAATCGAGAAGCTTGGACATTAATGATTTTGGTGTTTCGAAAATCTTTTCACAATTATTTAGTTCGAAAAAAGAGGGGATTGATTACTATGGGTAAGAGCAGCTGGCGCCGTTCGTCCAGCCTATGTTTTAACACATAATGATACTCAATTATTTGTGTCGCGAAATACCACCATATTAACTCATCGGCCACCATGACATTATCATAGAGAAATTATATCACCTAGAATATATCGAACAATGTTATTGCCAATGGAATTCCACAAAAGGTTCAGAACATTAATTAATAACTAGCATCTTTATCGTTAACAGCAGACGGTGAATAAATACGGTGAATACGGTGAATAAATACATTTGGAGCGGTCTCGAATTGCTAGCGATATATTATTCCATTCAAAAATTTTAAAATATATACGAAGCTCAAACTTTTTCTGATTAAATATAGTACGTGTACCGTTATATGCCAAGAGAGAAAAGCGTCATTATTGTTACATCTCCAAATTTCTGGTTGTTGTTGTATATTTAGTTTAACCAGTCAACTTAGTTTGGCCTGGAATATGGCGAATGTTTTCGCAGCAATAGTTCAACAAATAAATCATATGTGGAATTATTAGTTCGGTAACCTAAAAGTACCTTATAACGAATTTGGTGGCTTTCAGTCTTGCCTGAATGCTTCTGAAACCAACGGTACCCTTTGTACTTCAAGATCTACAACGGTCAGTTTAACAATTTACATGTCTTTTACCTCGTCCGAACATCCCCGCTACCGAAAACGAACAAGCCAATATATTATGTTTTTTGTTGAGCAACGAGATCTGCAGTCGTTTTTTGTGTACTGCTAATGGCATGTGCTTAACGGAGCACATTTATTCTAAACTAGTTTCAGCTTGCTATTTTGTCTGGGATTTCTGAACGGGGTCTCCAAATATTATGTTACTTTTCGTTCACAGTCAAACGGCACACACCGGACAGTATGTGGAGTCAAAAATGAAGACCAACAATATTGACACTAACCGATGCCGGCTTGCTTTGGGAAAAACGCTTGATTTTACGCTTTCATGTCTTGGGAAAGTCAACAATTTAACTGCCAGTGTGCCTTTATTATATGAGTTGACATTCACCGAGGTTAAGTTACATGAATATCTTGGCAATGTAAGAGACAGCAAATTCAAGGGATTGGGTGATATTCTAACCATTATGATAAAAATTCAGCACATTCACGACAATACCACCGTACAAACTTTTGAATTCATGCATCCAGTTAAAAGATGTTACTTGTGTGAGGTAACTAAATACATCCCAATGTGTCCCACTTACTATGGAATTCATTGGAAGAGCTGCTAAGCGACAAAATCCGCCAAAATGCCCGTCGGATATTCGAAACTAGATCCAGTTTGTCGAAACTCAATAAATGGTCTTTGAATAATGAAAAATGTATCGATTAATGGAAACTGCTTAATGCACCAAATCAACAAATTGACTAGGTTTTATTCCTTGAATGATCACTCATCAGAAATCAAGTTAGCGTTAAATCTCAAGTAATGATTGTTAATCGTTTTTTAGTATTTATGCTTCATGTTTTTAGATCCCGTAGAGTTCACTCTTGCAACGATAGAGGATTACGTGACGCACGACTTTCAGCTGGTAAACAACAGGAGGTGTACGTGAGACCTTTTAGTAAACCACTGAATAGCTAACTCTTTTGACAGAGAAGATTCCAGTAAATATGTCGGGAAATACCCTTAGTGTTTTACAATTCGGTATGAGTATAAGGTTAGAGGCAATGGTTATGGCTGAATTCAAGTGAAACTATCAATGTACTCTTTGGCTCAGCATGCTTACAAGGTAGATTTCCGCATAAACGCGTTGTCATTGTCAGAAAACCCGATGTATTCTCGCAAATCTATCCGGAATTCTTTAGTACACACAAATTATTTTCTCCAAGCGTGATGCTTGTGTATTAAGCAGAACGTTCTCAAGTTTGATGGTTTACAGTAAATTGCATCTGATCTGATAGCGGTTTAGATAGAAAAATCATACTTGACTGTCCGATTACTTTCGATATTTCTGAAGACCCCACATTTACGTCGCGACTAAATTGATCATTCTGAAATTCTAAAACGTTCACACTGTTCAAATTTTGGTACAACCAGTTTAGTTATATGAATGAGCCCCCAACTACCATGGATCAAATCTTCAATTGTGTCTGGCAAACATATTCAGTTCCTTTCTTGCAAAGTTTGCATCCAAAATCCAAGCAAAACTGCTTCCACTGACACAAAAAGAGAGGAGTTGGTTTCCTGGCATAGGCTCTTCGGCCTACGACATTCCAACTACGGAAATGAAATATCTAATTCAGGATCCCACGCTGCCTTCAAGGTTGCAAGATTGAAGAAAGGCTTTGGATTAAAATCCTCAGTGGCAAATCCGAGGCGCATTTCTTTTGACGCACAATGTTTTAATTCTGTTAACTTCATGCTGTTTTGTGGGTTGTATTCGTATTTGAAAAGACTAGAAACAGATACACCTGAACAAAATTTAAATGAAGCTGAAGACATCGCTTTCTACCGATTACCTCCCGACACGACGCACTCTCGGTTGAAACTTAAACAAGTTTGAACGATAAATTCGTATAAGTTTCCCAAATCGGATTTTGGAATGTGTGTTTTATGTGTTTATTCAAGTCTTTACACGGCGCTATTTGACAGACTACTGGGTAAATGTTGTTTGTCATTTTGAGGTAGGACTACCTGTACACGGATCTTATACGATAGAATCCTCCCAACCGTCAATTCCACATGCTGACTTCTTTATAGTTGACATGTGAGTAAATTCCGTTATTAAAGAAAAGCAAATGCTCTCAGTAATCATTCCAAGTAAATACGCGTCGTGTACCCGTTGTCCAGTGCTATGGTCCGTCCAAAACGCGTATTTACATTTTATCATGGTTTAGGCATTTGCAAAAACTTTATCTACCGTCCAAACCTACAATGGACGATTTTTTATGATTTATTCGATCTGTCGTCCATAGAGTAATCTGTAATAAGATGTTTATCCTGAGACTGGAAAATGTTTGCTCAATTATATTCCAGTAATGCCATTTAGCTCAAAGCAGATTAGTTAAATAGAAACTTATATTTAAGTAGACGGTGTATTCAGCGAAAAATCATAATTATTGTTAGAAAAAGCGGAATGAAAAGCTTATACATGCCTTAAATTCGAGTCTAGTGTTTACTCCTTAACATTACTCAGATAACGCTATGCTGTTTAGATAAGATTTAGGTTTACATAATCACTATAATTACAAGCGCTGTTAGAGAGATTACTCCACTAGAATAGGACTACTTAGTCATTCAAAAAGCTGTAGAACTTGAAAATTCATGCGATTGTGATGCACATCCATGGTCAACATCGACTGAAGGAGACCAACAACAACAATCAACATAACAGAACTACAAACGCTTCCCAACGAATAGACTTTGAATCAAGCATATTGTTAAAACGTTAAATCCTTTAAAACGAATTTGTAATCATGATTTCTCGCATCATATGTAGAACATTGCCCTCCGGTATGACAAAAGCGTAGGAAGCGTCGACTTGTCCAAACCAACAATCGCGAACTCACAACATTTAGACTGTCGTGGGAATTTCGTACAAACTTTTCGAGTTAGATGTTCAGAAAAGCAGCATCAGATGAACATAGTCAGCAGCTATTGAAAGATTTGCAATTCGTCAAATTTATTCGAAAGAGGTTTACTTTTGAGGGCTCGAGTGAAAGCCATTGACATCAAATCGACCAGCTGAGGTATAGACAGTGAACGAACTATCGATCAGCATCAATGAAGATCGATCGTAAGTGCATATTGTGATCATCATTCACTGTACAAACTTTGTGTCATTCATTCATTCATTCAATACACGGGTTCAGTTACGGTTGTGTTCTGTCGAACCCAAGGCTGGCCACTATTAGCACATCACAGATATAACACCAGAAAATGAGATAACTGAGAAATTTTGACGTTACATTGTCTGTCTTTGATGCTTTTGTAAACCACTACACTTGAATTAGTGTTGTTGTGATGATTGTTTGAATAACAATCAATACTAATCGATAATTCTGTAATTCAAATTCTCGTTGTTAGTTACATTAATTAATACACGCTGTGTGATTCAAGTGAGTGTGGTTATTCTCAATTCAATTCCTGGGTTGGTTGATTCACTCAATTCAATACAATTCAATTCATCACAATTGGCGTCGCGATCAGCTATGTCGTTCGGACCTCTCAATATTCATGGAACTCCCAGAGAAATTGAAGATTATCTGGAACGTTTTGAACTTTGGTGTCTCACCAAGGGTGAAATGCCTGATTCAATTATCACTGCGCATTTTCTCACTTCAGCAGGAGAAGATGCTTATGCTTTGCTGAAAAATTTATCATTCCCTATCCTACCTGCCAAGAAGACTTTCAATGAATTGAAATCTATTCTATTAGCGCATGTCACTCCGAAAAATTTCGAAATTGCTGAACGTGCACGCTTTAATACAATGCAAAGACAAGAAAACCAATCTATTCGTCAATTTATTCTGGAATTGCAAATACAGGCTACACGTTGTGCATTCGAAGATAAACTATATGATCATTTAAGAGATCGTTTAATTGCTGGTATCAATGAACCTGATTTATATCGCCAGTTATTGATGTTGAAGAATCCAACCTATGAAAATGTCAAGACAATATGCGAACATTATGAAGATGTTTCAAAAGAAATTAATCGTCAAATTAATGCTGACACTCAAACAGTTTTGTTCGGAACCTCTAGATCTAAACCTCAGTCCAGCAACCGACCACAGCGACAAAGTGATTCTGATGTCAAACCAGACGAGTAAGCAAATTCGGCAAAAGCAAGTCTAATTTTGACAATCAGAAGTTTGGAAAATGTGCATCTTGTGGCAAGTTACATTCTCGATTTACTTGTCCATTTCGTAATGCTAAATGTTTTAAGTGTGGTAAACTTGGACATATTCAGTCAGTTTGTCGAAATTCTAAGACATGTTATGTGCATAGTAATGATACAAAAGTCGTCAATGTTGAAAATCAAATCAGCTCACTATCATTATCAGTGTCGCCATACACAGTGTCTCATATTCGTAAACGTATATTCAGTAGTTATGGTTCCAAAGAATTTATACTTGATACAGGAAGTGTGGAATCATTGATTTCATTGAATGACTTGAAACATTTTGCCCCTGATGCTCAAATTCATCAATCTGACATTTCGATTCACGGCGTTACAGGACATTCTGTACCTGTTGTCGGAGTTTGCTCTATTCCAGTCAGATATGGTACTGCCAAACCAGTTGAGTGTTCATTCATTGTCACGAAATCTAGTCCACCAATCCTTGGATTAAAATCGCTGAAGTTACTCAATATTGACTTTTCATTTTTGTCTACAAGTTCATTATCAAAATTTGACTCTCATGCAATAAAAGATTTAACTCGTCAGTGTGCATCGCATTCCGGTGGCATGAACATAAAACCTGTTCATTCAGAAATAACTGGTGATCCTATATTTTTGAAACGTCGCCTGATTACACATGGTCTAGGAGAACCTGTCGGAAAAGCCAAGGCTCTATTGCATACAAACGATAATGATACCTTAACTATGCCGCCTAGCGAAAAACGAAAC
Organism: Atriophallophorus winterbourni; assembly: GCA_013407085.1. Classification (NCBI taxonomy): domain Eukaryota; kingdom Metazoa; phylum Platyhelminthes; class Trematoda; order Plagiorchiida; family Microphallidae; genus Atriophallophorus; species Atriophallophorus winterbourni. The sequence goes on from JACCGJ010005556.1 coordinate 9,601, forward strand.
GTTGACTTTCATACATCCTATCATAGTATGGAGAACGCTCCCGTTACTCTGGATATTCAAACTGCATCGGGAAAGACAGTTCAACCGATTTCTAACAGTGCCATTGATCGTGCTAAAGCTCTTTTGTTTGATGATGAAAATTTGACTTCCCTATCAACCGACTCAAGCGCTACTCCTGTTAACACGTCCACATCTGCCCGTATCATTGATTCAAACGGAAAATCTAGTTTTCATTACCAAGAAAGTGGCTTCAAAGTTAGCAAACTTCAGCATTCATCAGATACCATTTCAAATAAATCACCAAACTCATCTTATCAAGCGAATTCAGCACTGCATTCTAGCTCATCTAAACGATCATCAGATAATGTACTTTTCAAAACCGCTAGAGGAAAAGCGTTACTGACACCTTCGACTACTGCTATTGATAAAGCGAGACAATTGTTGGCAACTGTGGATGACGTTTCGGGTTCGCTGGAACCTCCGTGTGTTCAATCAATTCAACCTGCAGACACTGGACAAGCTCCTGATGAACAAGCAACAAACTTGTCACATACTTTGTCTTCCGAGAATACTGAATCAAGTGAACCTGTCAGAGAATCGGAAAGACTGACGAACAAACCTATTCAAGATTACAAAAATCCGAGGACGATTAGGAGCTGCGGTGGTTGTGATGATTGTTTGAATAACAATCAATACTAATCGATAATTCTGTAATTCAAATTCTCGTTGTTAGTTACATTAATTAATACACGCTGTGTGATTCAAGTGAGTGTGGTTATTCTCAATTCAATTCCTGGGTTGGTTGATTCACTCAATTCAATACAATTCAATTCATCACAGTTGTGCTTTTATTTTGCTCTGAGTGGATGTCTTCAAATATTCTAATTTGACTTTGAAAAAAGATTACAATTAAGCTTTTTTTATATTATTCACAAACTTTCATTGTTTGCTCGGTTTTACTTTCATTGCATCTCTGAGGTCAACAACTTTTTAGAAAAGCTGATGGACTATCTAACTATATATTCATGCTCAATGATCTTCTAAAAATCAGATTTCGATGTATTCAAGTTTGATGTATTTTTCATCCATCAATGGATGACAATATGAAGCAACTGTTCTGCTTGAATTCCTTCAAACAATCACTGTTTACAAACGTAGAAAACGTAAAATGCCAAATAATCGTGAAAAAACGATTCATTTACACCCGAATTTCAGATATTAATCACATGTGAGTGAGCACTGTTTTTATATCGCAATGTATGAAAAACACTGAATCACGATGCGTAAGTATAAACGAATCATGTTATTGACACGCTTTCTAGAATATGTCGTCGAAAAACACGGATTAATAGTACAAATAAAAAATATTTTCCAAACAACTTTGACTGAAAATGTCTGGCAACCATTCTAATTGAGCTAAGTAGAACTAGTATATAGGAACGCTGATTAATGATTACCAAATATACATTTTAGTATAGGATAATATAAGTATTGTCATTACCAATTATTTTTATTTGAAACTTTTACTACTGATGAGTAACTCAATTTCATTTAATTATTTGAAGGATTCGCAGAAACGAAGTAGCTAGATTTCTGCCAAACAATCGTTTTTTTCTAATCAACAGTTGTTCCGTTTTCTATTATTATAACAGTATGAAAACGTTTATCCAGGATATTATTGATAAGTAGTATATGACGTTAGAAAAGCAGGATGGAAGCACAGAACCGGTTTCGCTGTTATTATCGCTCATTAGGTATGCGCTTCTGAGATGACTGCTGTGCTGGATGAGAAACGCTCAGCATTCTTGAGGTTCAAAGGTATGCCAACAAATGAAAACTTACGTCTTCTGAGAGCAGCTATAAATAAGGTTCAACAGACTGCAAGGCGTTGTGCAAACGACTATTGGACTGAAGTTAGCCTTAATATCCAAAAAGCTGCGGATACCGGCAATTTTCACGGTATGTATGATGGGATCAAAAGAGCCATTGGCCCAAACAAACTTAAAACGGCTCCCATTAAGTCTTTATCTGGTAAGCCGATTGTCGACAAAACTCAACAGATGGAAAGATGGGTAGAGCACTTCTCCTCCCTCTACTCTATGGACAGTACGGTTCTACCGCATGCACTTGAAAATGTCGAACGGTTGCCGACCATTGAATATCTAGATACCCCTCCTACACTTGATGAGCTCAATAAGGCAATCGACCGCTTAGCGAATGGGAAGGCCCCTGGTGACGACGGAATTCCACCTGATCTCATCAAATGCGGTAGAGCAGCATTATTACAGCCTCTTCACCATTTGCTTCTTCAGTGCTGGCAGGAGGGGGGTGTCCCACAAGAGATGCGAGACACAAAGATCATCACGCTATTTAAGAATAAGGGTGACAGAGGCGACTGCAACAATTACAGAGGAATCTCCCTTCTGAATGTTGTAGGCAAATTGTTTGCTAAAGTCGTACAGATCCGGCTGCAAGTTTTAGCTGATAGAATTTACTCCGAATCTCAATGTGGCTTCCGCAAGGGAAGATCAACCGTTGACATGATCTTCTCCCTGAGACAACTTCAAGAAAAGTGTCGGGAACAGCGTATGCCATTATACGCTGTTTTTATTGATTTAACTAAGGCATTCGACTACGTCAGCAGGGAGGGTCTCTTCAAAATGCTCGATCTGATAGGCTGCCCCCCAAGGCTGCTGAGACTCGTTATTTCGTTCCACTCAGGCATGAAAGGCTCAGTCCATTTTAACGGTTGCAGTTCAGAAGCATTTGAAATTCGCCGAGGCGTCAAACAAGGGTGTGTTCTTGCTCCCACGCTGTTCGGCATTTTCTTTGCTCTGCTTCTGAAGCACGCTTTTAAGATGAGAACAGAAGGCATTTACATACGCACGCGAAGTGATGGCAAGCTTTTCAACCTGAACCGGTTGAGGGCACAAACCAAAGTACGAGATGTAATAATCCGTGACCTGTTGTTTGCCGACGATGCAGCCTTTATTGCTCACTCCCAAGAGAACCTACAGTCGCTAATGGACTGTTTTTCGTCGGCATGCAAAGACTTTGGTCTAACAATCAGCATGAGCAAGACCAAAGTCCTTGGTCAAGGGACTGTATCGCCGCCAATCATCACTGTTGGAAACTGTCAGCTCGAACCAGTACATCACTTCACATATCTTGGTTCAACCATTGCGGACAACCTCTCGCTAGACACGGAGATTGATAAGCGGATTGGCAGAGCAGCTGTCACTTTGTCCCGATTGAACTCTCGTGTTTGGGGTAACCGCAAGCTGACTGGAAAGACAAAGATGATGGTAGACACGCGCGTGCGTACTGAATGCTTTACTGTAAGGCAGTGAAACCTGGACCACCGACGGAAGACACGAACGGAAGCTGAATGCTTTCAATCTACGAAAAATCCGTCGTATCTTGAACATATCGTGGATGGACAGAGTGACTAATGCTGAAGTGCTTTCAAAAGCCGGTCTACAGAGCATGTTCACCCTATTGCGACAGCGCCGCCTGCGGTGGCTTGGTCATGTCTACAGAATGGAAAATGGTCGTATTCCGTACGATCTACTCTATGGTGAGTTGCAATTAGGAAGTCGACCATTGGGCCGACCGCACTTGCGGTACAAAGATGTTTGCAAAAGAGATATGAAAGCTCTTGACATTGACCCCGCAAGCTGGGAAAAACTTGCTCTTGACCGCTCACTTTGGAGGCATTGTGTAAAGCGTCGACTGCAAGCCGGGGAGGAGCAAATACAGCTCCTGGCTGCTGAACGCAGATCACGCCGCCGGCGTGCAACTGATGCAATACAACAGAGTTCTGACTATCGTTGCAAGCGCTGTGGAAGAGATTGTTCCTCCCGAATCGGACTGTTTAGTCATTCAAAAAGTTTCAAAACATGAAATTCATGCGATGTGATGTACATCCATCGTCGACATCGACCGACGGAG